>CM034152.1:714278396-714342902 GCA_019776745.2 Taxus chinensis
TGATTGTATGATTGTATGTGGTGAATTTGATTCACCAATGAATGCCCATCGTTTGGGGTGTTGTGATAGTAGTTGAAGGAGTATGTTGTCCCAAGGAGGACTGACGCGTAGCTGAAATCGTGCCATGTAGGGGTAATGAAATCTGTAAGGTATTCACAAACAAAGTGGATAAGATACATGTGTTAGTGTAAGAAAAGACAATTACGCATGTAGAAGACAAGTGTAGACAATGTATAAGATAAGAGACAATAAGAGAATGTAAACACGCAAGAAAACAATGCAAAACACAAAAAATGGGTTGAAAACATGGGATATCACTCACAATGTTGCAAGAATATCAAGGCTGACTAGGCAAAAAACAAACAAGTGTGCATACAAGACAAAGGGAAAAGCCTATAAACAATGGAAAATAATGAAAAACAAGAACAAACAAAGTAACAGACAACCATGGAAGTAAATAAACCTATAAGACAAATTTTGCACATGAAGCACCCATTAGCATGTTAGCAACATAATTAGTATGTCAATGCGTTTATAATCCGACAATAATGTGTTATGAAAAATAAAACAATAAAATTTGTAGTGTAGGAAAGTGGATACCTCCTGGAGTTGATGTGAGACTGGTAATAGGTACTACGCCAAGCATTCATGTTTCCTATAATAGATATGTATAATCTATGACCACAAATAGAAAGCATGTGAATGTGCATGTGTGTATGATAAAGATAATGACATACAAGTTATCTATCTAGCATGTGTAATAAAGCATACATGTAACAAGTAAATATAAGCAAGACTAAATACAACCAAGATATGTAGTATGATGCGGAAGCGATGAAATTGAATGCAACATGAATGATATGAGCTGTGTGCCCCCCAAGTGGATGTGTATGTATGCAATGAGGTCCATTTATTTATGTCCCCTCAACAGTCAAGAATGAACCGTAAATGAAAGTGTGTCATCTAGAAATGGTCTGAATGTGTGTTTTAATAAATGTGGTCATCAAAGTGTAAAGTGTAGGCTGTTTGCATGTGAGTAATTGGGTGTCTGAATAAACGCGCGAGTGTGGTGAGGTCCATTTGAGATATAGACCCTCAGTAATTGATTATGGAAAGTGGAACTAGAATGCATCATAGGGTAACAAGTGCAACACGTAGAAATAAATGTGATAAAGATATGTTGTAAATGTGTATATTGTATTTTGTGTAGAAGGAGATGAATGTTTGAAATGTCTAGTGTGTATGTTAAGAAAGAGGTGTTGAATGTGCAAATAATTTTCTTCAAGGGATTTATTGTAGACATGTTGAGTGTGTGATATGTATTATCGACAATGTAACCTGTTGCGTTGATTATGCATAAGGGAGATGTGTTGCATGATGTAGAGCAGGTATGACGTGAAATCTCGGAGTATGTAGGATGTTGTAGATATGATGAGTGTGTTGCAGGTGGTGTTGAATATGCACAAAGAGTGTGATTATGAATACATTGAGCATGTAAGATGTCTTTTTTTGCATGCACTAGAAATAATTTGGTGCCAGCGCGTTGATTGTATAGTGAGGAAGACGTGTAAAACTTATGTAAAGTGTATAGTGTCATGGGTGTGTTGAGAAGTTTGTTGATTGTGTAAAGTGTTGTGTTGATTTTTGGTAAAAATAAAGTGATGATATGTTCGTTGAATGTGTGGTTCTATATGGTGACAGAGGTGTGTTGCTTGTAACTTGTTATGTAAGATGTTTGTTTTGATTGTATGTGAAAAAGAGGAGGTATGATGTAGTATGGAGCATTTTGTAAATGTGTCGAATGGGTTGTATTCTGTGTTGAATGTGCTCAAAAATTATGTGATGTGATTGTATTGATGTTGTATTGATAGATAGGCATGATAAGAGTGTATTTTGAATGTGTCAAGTAAGAATGTGTCTCAAGTGTGTTGGTTATATAGTGAAGAAGATGTGTGAGAAATAAGATGATATGCAATGTAGTGTGTAGTATGATGGGTAGCGTGTTGTGTGTTATGCGTGAGGTTCATGTGTATAGGATGCCCTCAACAGTCAAGTGTGAACCAAAGCACAAGAGTGCATCATTGAGAACTGACGATACTAATTTATCAATATTTGTATGTCATCTGTGCGATATTAGATGTGAAGTGATGATAAAAATAAGATGCTTGTTAATGCAAGGGGGAATTAGTGTGATGCCCTAAGTATGTAATGATAAGAATGATCAATTAATTTCATCTAAAAGGTTGTCATTGTCATGGTCAAATCAGAATGGTGAAGCATCTAAAACCTAATAGGCGATAGTATCAGGTTGGTCAAGTAAGGACACATTGAGACGCAAAGTATACATGCCCATAGTGTATTCCTCATCAGTAAAAGGAGGTAATGGAAACCTGTGTGCATACCAGTGAGTGAGATTTGGTGAATAGCCAAGGAATGAGTCATATCAAATGAAAACATGACCAAATGGCATGGGAAAGGATATATTAGTATGATTAGGGTCTAGTGTGCCACAATGTAATCAAGCCAAGACTGTCCAAGTATAACTGGAAAAGGGTGATGACTACATGTAAGAAATATGGTGAGGTAAAATATGAAATACCATCAGTTGTAGTAATGCGAATGATCCCATTATAGAGATGAGAAGAGTGAGGTGATGGCACAAGATCATCAAGTATACCCGAGCTGAGATAGACCATCATGTGTGTAGAAAGTGTCAGAAAAAGTAGGATCTAATGGAATTTGCTCCCAATAAGATTCATTCATAAAAAGTGTACATGTAAATGGAGGTCGTGTTAATGGAGGTGGCTCATGAGAAGTTGAAGGAGATGGAACAACATCCAATGTTTGGAAAGGCCCCCAATAAATAATCATAACAGTAGTAGTAGCAGGAGGAGGAGGTGTTGTAGATGAGACCGTATCTAGCATACCAATAACACCTTCGAGTTGTGGCAAATGATCCAAAGCATCCATGGGTTGTGGTTCATTAGTAATATCAGATCGTGGAATAAGAATTGTAGTATTGGGATCATGATCAAAATATTTGAATGGGTCACAATCGCTAGGAACTATATACTCTATGCCCCTCGTGTATGAATTTGACACAGTGATGTATTGTAGAAGGAACAACTTGCATGACATGAAGTCATGGTTTACCAAGTAAATAGTTATACGAAACAGGAAATTCAATGACCAAGAAAATTGTATTAAGGGTTTTAAGCCCTACTGTGATAGGAAGAGTAATGTGACCTACGCATGGATGAAAACAACCATCATAAGCACGAAGAGAAAGACAAGATGGACTAACATTAGTAGTAGAAAGACCAAGATTTCCAAGGAATGACTTAGGACAAAGATTAAGTTTAGATCCACTATCGATTAAAGTACGCTTGACACCCACATTGTAAATGCGGATCATGATATGTAAGGGTGGATCATTGTAAAAAATAGTAAGATTAACATTTGGATTGGATGAGAAAGTGACATGCGAAGAAAATGCATCGAAACATGTTTGATATATTGTATCTGGATGAATATTAGCTGAAATATGAGTGGTAGCTAGGAGACTTTTTATTTTATCTCTTAATTCATGAATGAGAAGAAGGAAATCATTAATAGAGATACAAATAATGAAGATACCTAAGAAAGATAATAATAATGGAGGTATGAGGATCCTAAGAGCGCTCAGATCGAGTTCAGGTTCACAAAAAATGATTAAGCTAAATGTGGAAATATATATGCCTAATCTAATTGTTATTACAACAATAAATGAATAAATAATTAGGTATAAAAATTAACCCAAACAAACTAAGCTAAAATATATGAAACCTTAAGTTCAAAGAAGAGGTAAGGTTACTTAGTTGTTTTGCAACCAATCTTGGACTATGCCGCAAAGCTGACCGGATGAAAAGAGATGGAAAAGTGTCATACAAAGCCTCAAAAAAGTGTGTAGGATGATTATATGCCTAGACTGGGGCACCTAGAGAGAGATAGTGGTGCCCGTCGGCATCCTAGGCATGTTTCTGGGTGCTTGTGTCTACTAAAATGCTTAGAAAACATCCTATGAGTTATTACAAGTAGTTCTCTTTTGTTCACCTTTGGTCGCAATGAGTTCAAACAATTATCGCCGAAGTCACTAGAAACCTGCAATAAAATAATGACCTGCAAAACCCTCGAAGAGACATCAAATCCTAAAAAAGAAAGATGTAGAATGAGGGGTCAGACTATCCTCAACTATCATAATAGTGATCTTATGATTAAGCATTTTACTACATGTCAGACCCAATGTAGTTTAATGTGTGTGTGCGGAATCGTGCCCTAGGTGGCTCTTGTACGTGTCACACTTGATACTGAGAAAATAAGGTAGATGTAAAAAAATGTAATATATTTGTGCATGGAATATAATGAACTTCCCCCCTATGAAGTTTGTATACAGAATAACCAACCCTTGTGTCCTTTTGATGGTGCTAGATGGATGTAATGGAGCTCTTAGATGCTTGATGGATGCAACCTTAGGTGGTGATAGCTAATGCTTAGTGTTTGATCATTTATAATGATCACATAGCTTTATATTTATATGATTCCCTTTCTTGAATTTTGTAATTAACCTCGAAAATGCCGACTACCAAAAAGATAAGATGCTCAAATGGTTAAAAAGGACCAAAAAATGTGAACAAAGTGGTCATGGGCACCTAGAGGGGACGATGGCACCTGATGCTAGTGTCCTGGTTGGGAATTGGTATCCAGGATGATAAATCTTGGGGCATAAAAAGGTAGATTGAACAAGTAATGGTGCAAGACCAAAAGTGGCAACAAAAAGGAAAGAAAGGTGGCCAAAGACATGGGTTAGTACTTTTCTTACTTAGGAATCATATGAATAATAGTATACAATTAGGACTAGATAATTACCCAAAGTACGTGATTTTGTGTCTACAAGCTTCACCATCATCTTATCACATGTCTTAATATTTTTCTTTCCATGTTACACCCGATTACTTTATATATTCTCCCACCAACAAGACTCGTGATCCATCAACTTTGTGCACACAAACTTGAACTTTTTGGGATCTTCCATGTCTCCATACCTAAAACATTTTTCCATCTCCGTTATCCAATCCACAAGATTTTTTTTTTTTCCAAACTATCAAAATAACAAGGGGCATCTAACTTAGGCTTGTTAGTGTAGACATAAAAACTGTCGATATGATTAATTATGATTAATCTGTCCTGCAACATCATCTAAATCCATATAATAATTAATCATAAGATTAATTATTATTATTAATCCATTTTATCATATTTTCCGAATTAATCATTTATAAAATATCCCAACATTTCATCATTAATCATTTTAATTCATCCATTTTTATCATTAATCCATTATCATCCTATTAACATTTCCTAGGAATTTAATATTCCTACATCTCACCTACCACCTACCCTTCACATCCCTACACCTAGATTTTCCATGTAAACTGACCCCTAATCATCATTTATTAACATAATCTAACTCTAATCCTAATCATATCCTCACCTCTAAATCTAGAGGCTTCTATTTCTATAAGCCTCTCTAAATTTCCCTCTTTCACATTTAAAATTTCAAATAAACCTTCCACTCTCTATTAAATATTATCTCAAATTCTAGAATTCTCCATTCTAGAATTTTCCATTTTTCTTATCAATTCTCCACTCTTGATCCAAATCCATCATGGCTTCATCCTAGCCATTGAATCATCCACTCCTAAACTATAAATTTATCTCTCCTCCTCCATGAGAGCGAGCTTAGAATAATCTCAAGAATCCATAACCAATATTTTTAATTTTTATCTTCTTCAATCATTCAATCAATCCATCAATCATAATTCAATCCTCCATCTTCATCCATATCAATCATCAAGCAATACACGAGAAGTGATGCCAAATAAAATCCATGAATTTGAAGCAAAGACAATCATCCATTTGAGAACATCCAAGCTATCAAAGAATGGCGATTTCCACCCATAGGTAATTGTGGGTATACGATCTTCTCCTTCTTTCTATCTTTCTCAATCTGAGGTAGGTAGATAGTTGTGTTAGTTTAGGATTTGAATAAGTTTATTTCCTATTTTGTAAGTTTCCACGCTAACACCACTTTTTTGCTTACATTTTGGCACCCACTGCAAGGCTTACCCCCCAAAATTTTGATTGATTTTAGTAGAATTTCATATTATAAACAAACTGCACAAATTTGAGAAAATTTTCTTGAGATTTACCCCTTTAAATTTCAAATTTTTGTGACAGTATTTTGTTTCAGCGCTTTTGACCTAAAACAATGCTTTTGTAAACCCCGTGGCGCTTTTGTAAATACTTCAACGCTTTTGTTTAACCTTTAAAACCCCAAAATTGTCATTTTTCCCCCGTCTTTTGCAAACAAAGTAGCGCATACGTTGTAAAGTAACACATATGTTAATATAATGACGTTTATGTGTAGACTTTGAAAAGTATATCCAAATAAATATTTTTTTCTTCTATTTTAGCGCATTTGTTTGGATTATAGCACTTTTGTCACTATTTTAGCATTTTTGTCAACAATTTAGTGCTCTTGTCCTGTAATAGCTCTTTTGACCTATAGTAGCGCTTTTGTCCTATAATAGCATTTTTTCCTAATAACAGGTTTACATTAGTACTAAGCAATCCAATCTCACTTTTGGTGTGTTAGTGGTGTTTTACAAGTTCTTACATTCCATTTTTGTAAAAATATCACAAAAATAAGAAGGAATTATTTTCTATTTTAATATTCGATTAGTATTTTTCTAATGCTTGTGGTTGCAGGATATTGATTAATCAAAACTACTAACTCTTTTATTTTGCAGCTCAAACTGTCCAAGAATATTGGGGTATAAAACAAACTACTAACACTTTTGTTTTACATGCGCCCTTGTTGAAGACCCCATTATACGAAGTTTATCATTATTTATGTTTATTGTCCTTTTGTGTTACATGTTGTTGCTTGTTATTAACTTGAAGATGACATCATGTATGCTCTTCTCTCGTGTCCGAGGAAAATATTGAGGATCAAAAGTAGATAGTCTTCCTTCCCTTTTTATTTTTAGGGGGTAACATGATGTGGAATTGACATCCATGTACTATCCGTAGTCCTAAGGGTCTTGTTACCGTGGGATTCACCTCCATGCACGTAGACACACCTCGTGTTCCAGTGGGGTATATAAATTCAAGGACAATTATCATTATTTTATAATCGCTTACTTGTTTTAAGAGCAACATGAAGTGAGGGGATTCCATGTCCCAAAACCCAGGCCTCAGATAACATCCTTGCAACATGAACTTGGGTCCTAGGTACCGTAAGGTATATTGGGGATGCCCCTAGTGAGCCCATGCATCCTAGACTAGGAAACCTTTTGACAACATATCAAGCTATAATGCAAGGAGGTCACTCTCCCCAAGATTACTCGTTCGTTGATCACACATTATCACATAGGTGGAGATCTAATTGTGGCACCGTCGTTGGTGTGTGGTATTGAAAGTGGGCTATATCTTAATTGCAAACCTACTTGACTAGTTAGGGTGTGTATTACATGTTTGTTGTGTGCTTGTGAACATCCTTCGCCATCCCATTAATTTAACATTTTAATTAATCAAATATCATCATAATTAACTATTCCTAATCACATGATCCCTATCTTGATCCCATCACCATCCTTAATAAACAATCCTAATCCAAATATAAATCCCTCGCACATCCTATCAGATCATGGCCTTTGGACCTCAATCCCCATCCTCTCTAAACCGACATCCAAAATCTTACCTCTTTTAGACATCCATCAACCAAGTTATCCCATCATTCCCCACCCATCAAAGTCAACCATCTCGCTTTGACCATGAAGTCCCACACATTATCCAAAAAATTAAAAAAAAAAAATCTCAAACCTAACATCCTACCTTAACCAGCCCTCTCCCCGCCATCCAAACCAACCATTCCATGTTGATCTTAACCTCCTAAAAACCATCCAACTACTTAACCAACAAATATCCGATCTTCAATCTTTAATCAATCAATCACCCCCTAAAATATCATTCCCCAACCAATCCCATCCACAATTACCCCTTCTTAAAATCCCTACTTCTCACCCCATTGACATCATTTTTAAGTAAACCAAATCATCCCAATCCAAACTTCAACATAATCAACATAAATAACTATCCCTAAAATCCAATTACATTGACTTTGACCACCTCGTCAACTTTTACCTAGACCAAGAGGACCTCCTTTATGTCCTTGCTAGTCTATCCACCCATCCCAATCCCACACAATCATCTCAAACCCAAAACTTCCAAATCCCCTATCAACCATCATGAACCACGTCTTCCTACCATAAAAACTCATACAAATAATCTGCCATCATTCAAAAATATCAACTCCTAAATCTAATCATTATTAAACCTATCATCGAGTCCCATTCAGATATCCACAACAACCCCAACAAATTTATCCACAATCATCATCCCCCACATCTCTTATTATTCCTCCATCCTTGTCATCTTCATCACCCCAATCCTATACTACAAACTTTCTTCTAGATAGTCCCACATCCCCTAATCCACCATCAAATTCAGCCTCTAAGCCTATTTCATCCCCTCCATCACCTAAACCCAAATCTTATTAAAAATATATCATCCACCGTGACTCTTGACTCACCCTCGTCCCCTTATACCCCAATCCTAAACCTTCTAATGTGGCTCCTACGCCACCCTCATCCACTTTATCCACACCTCAACTTATCTTACCTCCTTCATCACCTCAACCTAACACTATCATATCCTTTAATCCTATTTCATCTCCACCATCCCGCAATCTTAAAACATCTAACGTGAATCCTAAAGCACCAACTCTCAAACCTAAAAAATCGAATCCCAATCTTCTCCCCACTCCATCTCCTACCCCAATCTAATGAGGCTCATATGCCAGCTTCATCTAATTCATCCCCTAAATTGAGAAAATCTATTGTGGTTCCTACACCACACCCATCTCTCAAATATCCTTCATCCCCAACATCACCCAAGTCTAATGTGACCCCCATATCATGCCGATCCCCTTCATATAAATCTACCTAATCCCCTTCATCTACATCTATCAATCCCAAAAAAATCTAATCCTAAGTCTAAACCATCTACTCCAACTAATCCAAAATTAATAAAATCTACTTCGGACTCCAAGCCCAAACCATCCACTTCGGCCCCTGGCCTAGTCCATCCCCTTCATCTTCTAAAACAAAAGAATCTAATCCAACTCCTAAATCCAAATCAACCAAAACATCTCATAATCCACTCAATCTTGCACCTTTACTTCCTACTGCCCCAAAACCATTTAACCTAAACCCCTTCACTCCTTTAGGAGAATCTTTGACCACCATCTTCCATCATCTCAAAAAATTCAACATGTTCGAATCCATCCTCCAATCAAATCACACAATCAAAACCTTCCCAAACCATCTTGGTATCGGGAACACTATTATTGTGACTTCCATCACACATATGGACATTCGACCAATCATTACATGCAATTTAGGTCTTATGTCCAAAACCTCATTAACCAAGGAATTATTATTCTTGTACCTCTTTATCCACCACCTTTCCATCCCAAACCTCTCACTAACCATCATCTACAGTCCACACCCCACTTGAAATCCAAACATATTCATCCATCCACATCCCATCGTACATACAAACATCTATCACAAACCAAAAACAAAACTAAATCTCAACTCCCATCCTTTGTTAAGTTCGGCCTCTTAGCGGATGATAAAATTACAACACCCTAGTCTCATGATGACTACATGGCATCTTCTTCTCTATCCACTTCATATCCTATAGCCTAAAAGATGTTTGTTAATATGAAACATTGAGGTAACGGCTTAGGCATCCATGAACAAGGCATTCACAAACTCATCTCCCTTCATGAAAATCTAGGTTATTTAGGCTTTGGGTATAAACCTAACACTAACAACGACCCTCCCACTACTCCATCAAAACCCATTTCTTCCATTCCTCTTTTTGATCCTATTATCCCAACCACTTAACCCAATAAAAAATTATTTGATCCCCCTACAAATACCAAACGCTTAAAATTGATTGGGCAAATAATTCGACGCCTACACACGAATGTTCTTTCCTTCTCATCCATCCTCCTATCAAATATCCAAATGCCCTTTTATCTAATTCACTCTTATCCATTCATATCTTCTTCCAGCCATTCATGAAACACTCGATCAGCTTAATCCAACATTTTTGTAAGACAATAATACATACTACCACTGGTGTGACCTGGGGTCTATTCATATTACCTCAAACAATCTAAGCACCATTGTCCCTACTTAGGGATCCCCCAAGAACTTTAACAACTACTTAAATAAACTTATGGTGAAGAACCTTGGGTGTTTCGATTTATACTCTATCCAGATGTCCATCAACCACATCATCTTCCACCACCGATCAGCACTGGATGATTCTTAACCCCTTGAGAGGTCATCAAGAGGAGTGAAAGCTCTTATGCAAAAAAATCCAAATATCAAAAAGCAAAAAAATATAAAAAATCATATCAAAAATAAAAATATAAAATAAAGTCCACCTCAAAACTCTCTCTAGGGGTGTTTCCAACAACTCTAACAGGGTTATGGATGCCTAACTACTAGTAGAGTAATGTTGTGACAAGAAATCCTATGTATCTCCATCGGGTTATGGACGTCTGGCTAATAGCAGAGCAATGCACGTCTTTAACCTTCCATTCACCTTCCATCAGTTCCTACTTGAATTAATCACTCCGTATACATTGGCTATTTTGTCTTCACATACTGCTCATTGAGTCTTCACTTCAACGTGTAATTAACCATCAACAATCATACAACAATTGATCATTGCAGAGATATAGGGATTACATGTTGCCAAGTATTGTTTAGAACTTGGTCACACTTCTGTTTTAATCCCACTCTTTCCGTACAACATGTGCGGTTAGGCTCATCTTTTGTTCATCACTGATATTATTTTCCATTCCATCATCACATCCACATCCTTTTCCCTTGGATTAAACATCTTTGGGTAGATGATGATCCTTTCCTTTTCATACAATCCTCCGCAGTCCCTTTTCAACTATCATCACATGACGCAGAGGGCCAACTTTAATACCATTGGTGGGGCCCTATCCATTTTAAATACCCATCACTTCCATCTACCCTACACCTATGGGAAAATCCAACCACATCATCCATCCACACCGACCACCATACCCAACCAATCCCTATCCTATCTAGTTTATTGAATTGCCCTCAATCCTTCCCTTTTATCTACCAAACCACACTTTGGCTTGGTAGAGAAGAGAACTCGCATCCCCACCTTAATCCCGGCCCACCCCCGGGAGCGAGCCACTCTTAAGCCGGGGATAGGGGACCGATACTGGAACAAGCCCCCCAGCCCAAAATCCAACCCCCAATCACAATATCAAAAAGCAAAAAAAGATAAAAAATCATATCAAAAATAAAATATAAATAAAGTCCACCTCAAAACTCTCTCTAGGGGTGTTTTCCAACAACTCTAACAGGGTTATGGATGCCTAACTACTAGTAGAGTAATGTTGTGACAGAATCATATGTATCTCCATCGGGGTTATGGACGTCTGGCTAATAGCAGAGCAATGCACGTCTTAACCTTCCATTCACCTTCCATCAGTTCCTACTTGAATTAATCACTCCGTATACATTGGCTATTTTGTCTTCACATACTGCTCATTGAGTCTTCACTTCAAGTGGTAATTAACCATCACAATCATACACACTTTGATCTTGCAGAGATATAGGGATTACATGTTGCCAAGTATTGTTTAGAACTTGGTCACACTTCTGTTTTAATCCCACTCTTTCCTTACAACATGTGCGGTTAGGCTCATCTTTTGTTCATCACTGATATTATTTTCCTTCCATCCATCACATCCACATCCTTTTTCCCTTGGATTAAACATCTTTGGGTAGATGATGATCCTTTCCTTTTCATCCAATCCTCCTCATGTCCCTTTTCAACTATCATCATCATGACTAGGGGCAACCTTACTACCATCTGGTAGGGGCATTATCCATTTTAAATACCCCTCACTTCCCATCCTACCCTACACCTATGGGAAAATCAAACCCATCCATCCATCCACACCGACCACCCTACCAACCAATCCCTATCCTATCTAGTTTATTCAATTTCCCTCAATCCTTCCCTTTTATCCTACCCAAACACACTTTGGGCCTTATAGAAGAAACTCGCATCCCACCTTACATCCCTTCCCATCCCCCTTGAGCTCTCCCATCTTGAATCCTTTCATTTTACCTAACTTTAACCATCCCCCCATCCCAAATCCACAATCCCAACATCCAATATCCAATAATGTAAACATCCCAAATCCAAAATCTCAACATCCAACATCAAATAATCTAAACATCCCACATCCAATAATCTCAACATTAGGAATTTAAAAATCTAAAAATCTAAACATTCACAAAACAATAAAAATACAAAAAATGCAATGTGTGCGTTTTGTTTGTGTGTTTGTCTGCATTTTCATTTTTTCCGATGATATGAGATCCCTTTTTATTTCTTTCTTTTTTGTTAGGTTCAATGATATGAGGACCATCTTATTTATATTAATCAGTCCAATGAAATGAGGACCATCTTATTTATATTAATTTTTCCGATGATATGAGGACAAGGGCATTTCCAAATCAATCATCATGATATTTATACCTTGGTGCATTTTTCTTAATGCCACATCCACAATCATAACGTTGATGATAACAACAATGGGCACTTTATGGAAGCACACCCCCTTCTATCATCATCTTTTAGCCTTATTATTATCCACACTTAATCCTCGTCATCATCTAACTAATTATCTAACCTCTTCATCCTCTTATCCAATCAATCCTTTATCAATCCATCAATATCCAATCCAAATCTTTTCATCTTGCATCCAACACCCACAATCCTCACCCCTGGGATGAGGCATCCTCTAACATCCTCTCATCAGTCAAAAATTGCTTCATCAATCATCATCCCAATCTTATCCTCATCAATGTACTATCATCCAAATCAACCCAAAAACCAATCCTTATCCTCTCATCCAAACATATTCATTCTTCTAATCCTCCAAATCCAACATCCTATACACCAATACACATCAATCCTCAAATGTAACATCCTCAAATCCAACATCCTCAAATTTAACATCATAAAATATAAATATTTCAATCTCAACCCCTTGAAGGAGTACTCTATAATACAAAAACCTCAACATCTCAACCCCTTGATTGGGGCATCCTCTAATCCAAAATCCAGTATCTCCTAATCCTATCATCCTCTAATATCTCCTAATCCTCTCATCCTCTCTTCTAATCCACTATGTATTAATCCATTATCATCCTCTAATCCAAATCTTATGAATCCTCATGTCTTCTAATACTCTAATCCTAATCCTAATCCTAATCCTAATCCTCCGAATCCTCAAATCTTCTTATCCTCTAATCCTCTCTCATCTACTAACTTGAGCATATCCTCTTTTTGAGTGGTTACCCGACTTGTTCCTCCCCGCCTAACCCCTTTAGGGGGCATCCTATCACCATCATAACATATTCTCTTATTATTTCTTTGAACTATCATTGCTCATCAACAACACATCAAAGAGGGAAAATGTAGATATCTAAAATGTCAACATGATTAATTACAATTATTCTGTCCTGCAATGTAATCTAAATCCATATAATAATTAATCGCAAGATTAATTATTATTAATCTATTTTATCATATTTCCCCTTTTAATCATTTATCAAATATGCCAACATTTCATCATTAATAATTTTAATTCATCCATTTTTATCACTAATCTCATTAATCCATTATAATCCTATAAACATTTCCGAGGAATTTAATATTCTTACATCTCACTTACCACCTACCCTACACATCCCTACACCTAGCCTTTCCATGTAACCTCACCACTAATCCTCATTTATTAACCTAATCTAACAATAATCCTAATCATATCCTCACCTCTAAACCTACAGAACTTCTATTTCTAGAAGCCTCTCTAAATTTCCCTCTTTCATATTTAAAAATTCAAATAAACCTTCCACTCTCCATTGAATCTTTTTTCAAATTCTAGAATTTTTAAAATTACAAATTTTTCAAAGTTGTAGCTTTCCCCAAAACTACATCTTTTACAATATTGTAAGTTTTTCAAAAATGAAACTGATCGAAAATGAAACTTCGTCAAAAATTGATAACTTTTTTAAAAATTAAAACCTTTCAAAATAATAACTTTTTTAAAAAATTCGACATTTTCAATAGTACAACTTTTCAATAATTGCAACTTTTTAACAAATTTGAATTTTTCAAATTATAATATATTTTTATATTGTTTTCAAAATTGTAATGTTTTAAAAATTGCAAATTTTTAAAAATCACAACTTATTCAAAGACTTTTTTAAAATTGTAAACTTTTTGAAATTGTAACTTTTTAAAAATTGTAACTTTTTAAAAATTGCAACATTTGAAAAATTACTACTTTTTATAAAATTTTAACTTTTTAAAAAATTGCAAAATATTCAAAATTGTAGCTTTTTAGAAATTGCAAACCTTTTAAAATTATAACTCTTTCAAAAATGTAACTTTTTAGAAATTTAAACTTTATCAAAATTAATGTTTTTATCTAAATTGTAACTTTTTAAAATTTAAAATTTTCAAAAATATTATTTATTTCAAAATTTGTACCTTTCAAAAATTGTACCTTCTTGAAAATTACATATTTATCAAAAATTGGAAATTTTTAAAAATATAAAAATTTTTAAAAATGAAACTTTTTCAAAATGGCCTTTTTAAAACAATTGCAACCTAAATTTTTTTTTAACTCATTCAAAATTGTAACTACTTCAAAAATTTACTTTTTTCAAATATTGTAACTTTTTTTAAAAAATTAACCTTTTGAAATTGCCAGATTTTCATAATTGTAACTTTTATAAATAATGGAAGGTATTATTCAAAATTTCAACTTATTCAAAGATTGAAAGTTTCTCAGAAATTTTAACTTCTACAAATTACAAGCCTCTAGATTCAAAAATTGAGGATACTGATTAGAATTCAAGACTTTAAATTAGGTTCCAATAATTGATAATTAAGGGTGAAGTTACATGGAATTTTTTCAAAGTGTGAATCTTTTTAGGGTAGTTGGAACGTGATATTTAGGAATATGCAACGATTTCTAGGAAATTGTCACTAGGATTATAATTCTAAATTTTTTAAAATTATTAACTTTTTCAAATGTTGTAACATTTTTGATAAATTTCTTTTTTTTTCAGAAATGATACAAATGGATTAATCAATAATTGTTTATGTTGTGATTAAATTCTAGAATTTTGAAAATTATAGATGATGTTTTAGGAAATTGTAACTTTTAATTAATTGCATGTTTTTCAAAATTGCAAATTTCTCAAAACTATCGTCTTTTACAATATTGCATGAAGTTTTCCAATATATACTTAGGACCATTTTCTCAAAAAATTGATAATTTTTTAAAAATTACATCTTGAATTTCAAAATTAGCAAACTGTGTTCCCAAAAATGTGACTTTTTCTTCATCAAAACTAACTGGTATTCTCAACAACACCTCAAAATTGTGTGACTTTCAAAATGTCAACATTTTCAAGTGAGCTTACATGGTGATGTTTGAATAAGATCCAAGTATTCAAATCTAATTCTTCTAATTTTGGCATCCTACATTCCTCCATTGTGTCATTCTTAGTGTTGGACTTAATCCTTTTTTCCTGACTAAATGATTCTTTTTACGACCGCAATCTAGTTGTAACCTTCTACCCAACAACTCATATTGTAAAAGGATATGCTTGCAATAACCTTCTACCCAGAGATCCATGATGATGGAAAATCACAAATATGACCTGGGTCACTTCAACTCTACACCTTATACCCATAGTACATTGTTATCTTTTCTAGAAGCATGGTCTCCAATGATTTTCTATCCGTACTGCACAAGGAGTGTGAAAAAGTTCTAAATCTTAATCGCGAACTCCACTTCACATTGGAAAGCTTATCTTGCTCTAATACCAACCTTGTGTAATGGGAAAGGTGTTGAATCAAGGATTCACCTCACACTTGAGTATGTATAGAAGTAACCTTAAAGAGGACCATAGAAATAAGGTATCCCCTGTATTGACATCAAGATAAAATTAACACTATTTTTTTAGTCATATTAAGATGATCAAATCATTCATGTACTAAAATTTGATACTTGAAGCAATCTTAGGTAAAGTTCAGTATAAACCTTACCATGGTTATAGTTACCATCCTCTTGATTTAGTGAAAATTACTCGAATCAACGTGAATACTTCTAGGTCATAATAACTTTGAATCATGTCCTAAACTTTAAACTTTTTAGTAAAGTACATTAACTCTACTTAGGATTTTACACTGTGCGGTGCCACTTCAACTAATGAATCTTGTATTGTGGTTGGATTTAAATTAAGGATAAAAGGTGCCTGGTCAATAGAGAAAAGTGGACTATCCATTGATAGGTCTTTGGAAATCTTTCTGTGTTTCAAGCTATGTGGTAATTATTTCAAGTGTCGAGTTGTTGAACATAGATTGGTTGGTAACAATGTTGTGACTACCTGTAATGATCATGTAATATACATCGAACATTAGGTCAATAAAAAGTTATCCTATATTTTTCAAATGTTGTCGTAATGTGTCTAGTGAAATAGATGGGCATGTAGTTTCCCACTTCCCTTCAACACCTTTTTGCTGTGATTTCTGTTACTATGCGACCTACAACTTGCTGGACACGGTTGTAGAATTTTTGATTCAAGCGTGATATTAGACTGTCCAGACTATACTTTCATTGCCATGACATAGGCTTTGGTAATTGAGCTTGTAATGCTTGTACATCACCTTTTGACATGGATGAAATGATTGGATAGCGAATGTTTCTAGGAATTTCTAATATGATATCATATTTGCATAGATGATATTACATTCATGTATAGATGATTTTAGATTTATATTACATATTTTGGCATCGATGTTGATACAAATGCAGCCATAAGGCCGAAGGAGGTATTATCTTCGTCTTATAGTAGGATTCAGTAATTATTGATATCAACTAGGCTCACCGTTGACAACATGTAATTGGATGTCATGTGACATGCTGTATAGGATGTCATTGGCTTCAGGGGACAAATTAAGATGAAGGGGGTCATGTGTTGTCTTTTTTTATTAGATCCCTTTTTAATTAATGTTAGTATGTATTTTATTTTAGTAATGAATTTTTTTTTTTCAATTATTTAGATTTTTGGATATATGTTTACCCCCTTTTTTACTAATGGGTTGTAGTGTCTTAATTAAGCTAGTTTAAATGTGTCCTAAACTAATTAAAGACGTGAAAAAAAAGGAGTTGATTTATGATGTGCCAAAATTAGGAGGACCTTGACAAGGTCATAACTTGAGCTCTGGGTGTCGGTTGGGGGTAAGTTTTTGGCACGTTTTCGGACCCTAAATCTTCCATCTTGAGGCCAAAAATTAGGATTTAAGTTATAGTTCAGTTTTTTCCTATTTTTGGGCATTAGTTAATTTTAGTATATTAGTTGCATTATGAGTTAGAAAGTTGGAAAATTCCTCTAATTTAGGATGTACAAGATGCATGGAAATTTTTGTGCTTGTATGAATAAACATGCGAACTTACTAAGAATAGTAGGTTTCTAGTAAACTGCTAAAAATAGTAATTTCTGCAACCTAGAGTAGATTTAGTCAGAGTTCCTGCTCATGGGAGTTGTTTTTCTATTTAGGAAACATTGTAATTCATTATTTGATAACAAAGAAGGAGATCTATTTTCTTTTGGAGTTCATAATATTTGCAGCATATATGGTTTGTTCTTAATTTGGCTACATTACTACATCTAATGGATCTACTAATAGAAATTTTCCTAGGTAGATTAGTGCAAATACTAAAGATCTTAAACATGTCATATAGCCTCATATTGATACTACACATCCTACTCCTAGTGTGCATAATGTAACTTTGAGTTTTGAGCCTCCCACCACTATAAATTTGGATCTTCACCCTCTTGATAATGTCATAGGGTAGATCCTGATTTAGCTCCTTCTTTTACACATATATTATAAACATAGAAAAAAATTAAAATATTCACATAAGCACAAAATCATTCAAATAATATTGAAATACAAAACCAAGACCTTCATATGACTTATATTTCTATTTATTTACTTTACAAATGTTTTTCATAATGATTTGATAGGATAACATACTCTATTTACGTTGCAGCACCACATGTGTTTCATGAGGTATTTGAGCATGATGCAAGATATATTATATATATATATATATATATATATATATATATATATATATATATATGGCTATTCAATGTTTAGATGGTATCTTTCCTCTTACCTAGTGGCCAGTCAACATACATGGGCATCTCTTATGATATCAAGTGTTATTGTTTCATTATTTAGTGTTATTTCACTTTCTCATTCTGCTCATTTTCTATATTGTTTTCTATGTTATTTATTTGGACTAATGTGGATAATACATGTTTTTTATACAACTTTAACATCTCTTTCTCTATGTGTATATGATATATTATTTACTTGTTTGTTAGTATGCTTGTTTTCATATATTTGACCTATGGCCTTTAATATTTGTGTCTATGTGACATTGGTGTCTCTGATATTTTGTTGCCCTTTCTCATACATGTTTATGTGTGAAACTCATGTGTTTCTTATTTTTTAGCTTTTTTCCTTTAATATGACTAACATATGTGACATTGTTTGTGTACTTGTTTGTTGTCGTAGTGCCCACCAGTTTCACTCCCTTTGATGACGTTGACTCCATATTATATCCATGATTGGGATATTTGAATTGATAATGTCATGACTTTGATTTGAATAATTACGATTTTATCGTCATATTAGAACTTATTGCTAACTCATTTTTGGTAGGATGATATATGAGGCATATAATGTCGATTTAGTGCATTTATCATTACCATTTTGTTTAGATATAATGAGATGAATATTATTGATCTAAGATTTACATTAATTATATTTTAGATAGTTGTAATGGTTAATTGATTTGAATATATATTATTTTGTCATCTCTTTCTCTTTAATATGTTAACCTGACTTGAAATGTTGTCTATAAGGCATATGGAGCTTAATTTTACTATTGTTACCCTTATTGCTTGTTTTGGTGATGTTGTTATGGATGTTATTGAGATAATATTTAGATGGATTAGATATTGGTATATTATGGTTGTATGTCATTTTGGCTATTTATCCCATTATGAATATTAATTAATTACTTAATTTGGATGATATAACTAGTAATTGATTTAATCATTTGGATGTATGTAGTATTGTTTCACTTGGTTTAGTGTTATCAATCATATATGATTCATGAATTGAGTGTGTAAGTTACAAGTTCGCCATAGGAGAACATGGGACTCGGTGGTTTTTTACCTCCAAGATTACACAATTGGTTTTTTGTTTCGAATCCTCACCCCTTGATTGATTGGTTTTTTCCTTACTTGTCTTTGGATTTGGATGGAAACGAGGAAAACCAACATCCTTGTTTGTGTATTGTTATTTGAATCGATCACATGGTTTTATATCTCCATAGATTCATTTCGGTGTTAATTATTGTAATATCATGTTTAAATCCAATGGATTTAATGGATCCAAATTGTATTAGAGATGATTTAATTAGTGTAATATTGTTTGAGGTATGGGTTCATATAATCATGAACTAGGTAAGCCCCGCCACCTCTCAGAGTGTGCTACTTTTTCCAAACCCTAATTTGAGCTAAAAGTGAAATTTTTAAGAGGTGCTTTGCTTGTTGGGGTTCTTAGTTACACTAAAATGGACCCCTTGGACCCTATCTACGGGTAGTGGGAAAATTTTAAAGGTTCAAAAGGGTTTTTACATCCCATTTGAGACTCTATAGTCCACATCTTCATTAATGAACTTATTTTATGATCCACTTGGAAATTTCTAGAGTTTTGTTTTGTTAATTTTTTATGATATGGACTTGGGGTTTCTCTATTTTGAGAAGGGTTGAATATTTTAGCTCGTCCTTACTTATTTCTCCATGTTGGGGAGGGGGGTTGGGGACTACTTGTTTTTTTTTTATGCATTTGTAGTTTGGAGAGCTTGGAGGAGAAAGGAGCTTGGAAGGATTGTCTTGCATTTGGAGTTGGAGTTTTTTGGCTTGTGAGGTAGGCCTTACACCTCTTGGTCTTGTTTTATGTTTTCAAATAAATTTATGGTTTGGTTTTCTTTTCTTGGATTTATGATTGCATGTTGTGTTGATCTTGTTTTCTTTTTTTCTCCACCCATCTCCCTTGGGAATGGATTTTGGAGTTTTGAGAAGAGGGGAAGAATCCCTTTTGAGAACAATAGATATTTTGGATTGTTGGTGGTACAATTAACTCACAGTAATTAATATGTTGTTCACTAATCCACAGTCATGCATTCATCAAACCTAGAGACATAAAATTTCAACACTACTAGTGATGTATGCATAGTTACATGTGTTTAAGAGGTATAAACTAAAATATTGTTGTCACAACAATTAGAAAATACAATGCTAGAAATAAACTAAGTTACAGATGAAATTAGTTGCTATAGCTAATCAATAAAGTAGGTAAAAACATAACACAAGTAAAGGAATGAACTGTTGCGATACTAATATATTCATACAAGGAACTAAAACAACAAACAAAAAGGAAAGGGGGTTTAGAAAACCACGAGTGGGCACTTCCTTGGGTACTAACCCTTCCTAAGGCTTATGTCTATAGCAAGATGATAGAACTTAGATTTTATTTATCAACATGAATATTATAGAATGAAAATTACAAAAATTAGTTAACTATCAATCGATTTCCCCTAACAGTATTGACATTCTCTTTATATTCAGCAGAGACGTGAAGAGACTGAATCAAACTAATAGTTAAATTTGATTAAGTACGATATCATTACCAATAAATCCATAGATTCTTATGCATGCAACAGAACTGAGAAAAGGTGTTCTAATACAACAACATAACTAATTGTTCAATCTATCAATAAAATTAAATCAACTAGTTCCACAGTTAGTTACAGAGCATAATCAAGTATTAGCGTGATATTTTCTTCTTGTTGTTATAATTATTTCTTTATCGGCATGCATGAACTCAAGTGAAGTATTGGCATCAATCAAGCTTCCCAGAGTCACGGTATTTATTTATGTGCATTCTCTCATTTGACTACAAGTGCTTTGTTGCAGGCGAGTCTCAAGTGTTGCATATCAGTTGTTTACGGACGAGTCCTTTTTTCATTGTGACAGAGTTTCTTCAGCTACATGTTAATGGCTACATATAACAACTTCTTACAAAAAAAACATTGAATTCATACAGAGCACTATTAATCATTTCATTGTATCCAATAGAGTAACATGCACATTCAAAATCCATAAAAATAGAGTAACTTAGTAATATTTATATTAATTAATATAAGTACCATAAGTTTAATTTCAAGTGGAAATATCTGACAGAATTCGTGGGATAAAAAAAGTGCGAAGGGGCATACAAAATATGACAACATACAACAAATGAGATAATTAAAAAAGTAATTAAAAGGTCTCATTAGTTATGTTTTGGGTTATGGAAGAAATAAGGAGTGGGGTTATTGAGATTTCTTGCAAAGTGATGAATTTAATGGGAATTTTGAAAATGTGATCAAATAAGAAAATTTTTCCCTCTTCCTCCTCATGAGATGCTTGGAGTTTCTTGTTGGTATTTGGTTTTATGGTTTGGTGTTTGTTTGTGTGTATGAAAATTATTGTTTCTTCACATTCCTTGTGTCTTCTTAGAGGCATGAATCCTCTCTCTCCCATGATCTTAGAGGGGAGGCTAGCATGTCCTCCTCTTTTGGAGATGACATGTAATGATGCCAATTTGTTAGGTGGACAACTAAGCTACCTCTCTTGTGTCAATGGCATCCTCATTATAAGTTGGAGTATGATCCTAAAGCCTTGTATGGGATATTCATTGCTTAGAGAAAATGAGTATTCTTTTTTCAAAATTGACATGTTGTTCCCTATTTATGGAAGTTTGTCCACTTGCATTTTAAGTGAAGTTCATTGTAAATATATGAAAAATAGACTTGTTAATTGGTTTGTAAATCAACTGGGAAAGTCCATTGTAATCTTCTTTATAAATCTTACTTAAAGGGTAGAAGTTGTAGGTTTGATCTCTAGTATCCCACACAATTTTTCATGATGTAAAGAAATAAATATCTCTTAGTATTTGGTTTTAAATCTTATTTTTTAAGAGGAAAAGTAAATAGAAATCTTTTTTCTCTCTCCCCTTGTAAGCTTGCTCCATAAAAGTTTGGTTATTAAGCTTGGATGTTTTCTCTTTGGACTTAACATACTTGGAGTTATTCCCTCTTAGTTCTTTTTTATCATAGATGTTGTAAATAAATTTGGAAAGAGGGTAAAAGTTTTTATATTAGTAAACATTTTTTTAGATGTTATCTTAAGATTGAAAAGAAGAGGTGATCTTATAAATTGGGATAAAAAAGTATAATGTTGTTTTAATACTATCAAGTTTGAGTGATGGTTTTATTGTTGGAATGAAAGGAAAAGATATATAAACTTTTATCATTATGTTGTATTGTAAGTTAATCCTTAGTTTGATTATCACTTGCAAAAGGGGAAAGAAGCTACAGTATGAGTTATGGATTTAATTAGTTTTTGAATAAATTTACGTAGAGAATGTCTTAATTCGAACCTCATATTTATTCACAATTTCTCCAAGTAGGTAGCTTAGATTATAAAATTAGCTAGTGGTTCCTTCTAGCATGAAATCTAGAATGGAAGGTTAAATGAAGTTATCATATAACATACTCATCTGATTTCCCATAATCCTAAATTTTTAAAATAAATGCCATGATAAAAAATGGGTTTATAGATAATATGCCAATGTTAATATCATTATATATATGCACTTAGATTCGTGTGTGTGTGTGTATAGAAACGCGCACACATAGGATTTGGAGGAGTCGTGGCCTGACCGCGACCCCTCCCAAATTCCTCAAAGCCCATTGTAGGGAATTATACAATGCATGGAGACGCATCTTCATTGTTATTCCCTTCTCAAGTCCTTTGAAGTCCATTCCCATGCTCTCATGCATCAACATCCATGTGTGGCCCTGTGCAGTTAAATCTCTCTCACTTGTGTGTGTGTGTCACTACTCTTTTAGACACAACCTCCCTAGTTAGGGCTTAAAACACAACATATAAAGAATAGAAACTTTATGTGTATATATACACACACGCACGCACACCGCGCTGCGCGCTGCGCGCGCGCACACACACACACACACACACATATACCAAACGGATATAACCAAACCCTCTAATATGAGGGGAAAGTTGGAAATGAAGCCCTGAAATCCAAAGGATTGCTTTTATACTCTTACACTAAAATCCCTTGATCCTAATAGAGAAAGGGGGTGGGGTAAAAACCCTAAAAAACTATACTCCATTCCTCCTCCTTTAGAGCTCCTAAAAAACCTATAAAAACATAGGGATAAATGAACAAGGGAAAAGAAAACGTAAGATATAAGGATATTATGGAAATATCTTGGGTTTCATCACTCCTATTAAAGATATTATGGTACGTTGTTAAATAATTCTAGATTGATTACTTCCTTTGCTTTTCACTTGTCATAGCCCTCAACCTGGGCCACCTACCATGCAGAACAGGATCTTTCTGTCCCTCCAAAATTCTAGTCATTCCTTGTATTGTTTATTATTTTCATATCATATCACCTAATTATAAAAAAATTATTTGATACCCTTCGAGGAATCCCATTGGTTCTTGGGATTGGCCTTTTCCTAGCAACTCGTCATCTCTTTGTATAATATCTATCTTGTTTATTTGTATTTGCGTACATGTTATCTCATCTGTTAGAAAGAGGATTGTCTCACATCTTTGGCATCCATTCATCCCAACAATGCATTATTGGCACAGTTTAGTAATCTGAAACACAAAAACAACATCGTTAAATCTTGTTGTCTTCTTATTTTTTGGTGTTTATCATATAATTGACAACTAAGATTCACCACGAACATTCTGGAAAACCTGGTGGGACCCAAGTCCCTTTTTCATTAGATTAAATATATTTCTATTTCTTGTTAAATCATCTAACCTTGCAGCTTGGAGTTCTTTCTCTCACTTCTTTTCTTTCCTCTTCAAAAACATTGTAGTGCCCACTTCCCTTTGACACCTTTTAATACCTATTTTGATACAGTTGATTTCATTATGGACATTTTTATGTTTTAATTTAGTATGTTGTTAGACATTTGATCAATGATTATTGTTTGATCTTGATTTGTTTATAATGCATGATGATTATTAGCAACACTCATATGTGTATGATGATATACTATTTGACATGGATGTTGTTCAGACGTGTGATTTTAGAGATTATGAGTAGATCTATAAAATGGACATTATACGATGATGATATAGTTGTTGATTAAATTACAAATTATATAGTTGTTACTTTGATGTTGTTGATATATAGTTGTTGATTAAATTACAAATTATATAGTTGTTACTTTGATGTTGTTGATATAAAGTGTAAGTGATTTTGTTAAATTGCTTTGATGTTGTTTATGATTCACATACTTAGATAATTTTGTGATTTTATTTATATCATAGGGGATGTTCTGATATGGCCATGAGGCCAAAGGAGGTATTTGTGTTTTGCAGGTTAAATATCACAACAAACATCCGGGGATTGGAGATCAACCACAATGAAATTCTAGGTGAATTCAACAAGTTCACCATGGAAACTTATTTTTTTGCGTGATGTGTTTGTTGTTGTTAGGGATTCCCATGGGGGGATCACCTTTATATGTGACCATGGGATTTGTATATTTTATTAATGTGGTCAAATTTTTATTATGTTGTATGTATTTTATTAGTAATGTGTTCCCCTCTTTTATTTAATTAAATTGTGATAGATTAATGTGAGAAATCATATGGTTAAAACTTAAATAAATAAAATGTGGGGTTATGCGAAAGTAATAATGGAAGTTGTTGGCTCTTTGTATTTCATATGTAAGGGAGGTGTAAGTTGTGTAAGAATATGTAAGTCATTTTTTGGAGTATGAAATACTCCACCTCCATGAAAATTTGAATTTGTCTTTGGGGGCTATTTTTGGAGGCTTGTGGGACAAGTAAAACTTGTCTCATACTTCTCAATTTAATTTACCAACCATACTTATGGTTGGAGGGGTGAATTTTAAATTTTATAATGTATTTTATTAATCATGTTGCAAATTTTGATTGCACTCTTATATTTTATTTAAGTTGCAATCCTTTGGGGTGTGGGCTTTTTGGAGTGTGCAAGTAATCTGTTATATTTTCACCCACCTTTTTATTGTGCTTGGGAGAATGAAACTTTGTCTTTGGTGTTTGAATTTGAGGATGTGTGATGTGGCATCCTACATAGATCCACATCATCCTCTTCTCTTCCCTCTTCTTTAAAATTTAAACTCTTTGTTTGTTTTGGATTGTTGAATCTTTTTGCATACTTCCTTTGGGGGCACATTTTCTGGTGTTTGGGAGCTCTTACTTTCAGAAGGAGTTTGGAGAAACTTTGAATGCTTGGAGATTATTGTTTTAGGACTGTGTTTTTGGCATTAAATTTTGTTATTTAGAAACAAAAGCTACCATGGGGAGGTAGGAGTTTAACTCCTCTTTTATGTTGTTATTTTCTTGATTGTGTTGTGTGAATGGTGAATGTTGTTATGTATTTGTTGGTTGTTTGGGTAGACTACCATAGGGATGGTGTATGAGAAGGCTATGATAAATTCATGTGGGGGCATAAAGGAATGTCATTGGCATCAAAATTCTTGTGGAGGGAGTTGGGTTTGGGATCCACCATGGAAAAAAAAATAGCTTGCATTTCTTACTTTGTGGAGGGGCATAGGAGGGATTGTGGGGGGGCATAAGGATATGTTTGGTGAATTTTTATTGGCGTTTGTTACATGTGGATGCCCAATTCCCATTGGGAGGCATAAGTAGCTTTCCCCCATAGTCCTTGATCCTTTGGCTTGCATGATCAAGCCTGAGTTCTATTTGAATGTTTGCAAATGTAGTTGTAAACTATTGTTTTTGTTTGGACTGTGTTTTATAAAGACTTATGCATATTGAAATAATTTTGTGTGTTGTGGAAGTCAGTTGTTGCCATGGGATGAATCACACCTTTTATTATTTTTTGGTTGGGGTTTGGGGGCCAATAATGAAGGATGGCTTCTCCTTTCATTGGATGTCTTGGTTGGGTTGAAAGCATTGTCTTTCCCCCACTTTAGTTGTGATCAAATTGGAAAAAAAAGGAAAGTTTGCATGTTGTTGTTCTGGAGCAAAGGAAAATGCAGTTTTGATAGTCCCTTGTGAAATTTAATTCATTTGTAATCATTTCCCACTTGATGTGGATGAAATTGTAATATTTATATTTGTGAAGAAATGATGTTGTAATTGGTTATGAAAGTTACTTATTCGAATTGTGAAAGACATTTATATTTTGTTCTGTTTATTGGAAAGAAATAGAATTCTGTTAATTGCATTCAAGGAATGGAAGAATGTAAAGAAATAATTCTTTTTTAAGTCAATAAAGGATTGTAAGATCTTCTCTCATTTGCATAATTGTGTTGAATTGGAATATCAGATTGTGATTAAAATCTTTGTTTAGAAAATGGAAAAAGAAGGAATACATATGAAGGAATTATATTGCTTTGTCTCCTTTTGAAACATATATAATTAGAAATCAAACTTTACAATTTAGCTTTGAAATGGTTTGTTTATAAACAACTGAATGTATTGGATTAGTTTAGAAATGAAATGTCATACTTGAATGATGAAATTAATAGATAGATTTCCTAGAAATAGATCTCTATTGTAAATATAAAACCGACAAATAAATTTAATCAAAATATACAGTTCGGGACCTGCACATAATAATCAACTTAGAAATGTTAAAATTTAGCATGCCATATTATCAATGAACTCCAATTGACAAAGAAAGCAATTTAAACATTGCAAAATCAAGCTCAATCCGTTTCATAGTTGTTTTTTGTCATTTGTTGAAAAAATGTGAATTGGAAATCAAACAAATGAAATTACCTCTCTAAAAAACTTTAAATCCTTCCTAGAGTAATCCTCTATGTTTATTTGGCATTTTGAGTGAAGGAGGTGATCAAATTGAATCGAATTTATAAGTTAAAAATTACCAGTTGACTGTTTAAAAGCGTGTAGGCCATTATCATAAAATTGACCCCTCAAAATTTATCAAAATATAAAATTTATGATTCCTGTGTAAAGAGGGCATCAAGAGCTTTCCAGAAAGTCCTTGTTTTCCCAAAACCAATATTTCTAGCAAAAGTTATGGCCCTCTGAAGTTTTCTTGCTTTGGCAGGAAAATTTTAGAAAATTTTGACCTGGCAGGCACGCGGCCGAAAATTTTTCCCATCGAAATATCCTTAGAAAAAATTTTGAAAAAAAAAATTGGGGAAAAAATTTAAACTTTCCTCCGCCAGCCCGCAACCAATCAGGGGCTCACGGGGGTAGTGGTGGAGGCACGGCATCACTTTAGCCCTTGGACTTTTTTAAAATTTTGGGAAAATTTTACCCTTTTCTTCGTCAGCCCGCAGCCTATCACAGGTTGCCATTGTGGTAGCATGGCGTGTTGGCAGAGGGGGTAGAACCCTCATGACCCTGTTGGCTTTTGGGAAATTTTGTTTAAAAAACCCCGCAGCCCCCATGCTCTCACCATCACCTCGGCGTTATTCACCGCAGATGCGCTTTGGGACCCATGCGTTAAACCTTTCCCTTTTTCCTCCCTCGGTGAAATTCCCCAAACTCTCCCACCGTTATGCCCTTCCCTATTTTCTCCCGGCAATAACTCTGATGTTGTCACGTATCCCCGGAGGACCCATAGAGGTGTGAAAGAAATTTTGACTTTGCACCTCGTGGGGAAAATTTTCTAGCACCGCCCTGCGACCCGCTAACCGAAAAATGGGTTTTCTTCCCCGCTCGACACGTGTCCCCTCGGAGGAAAATTTGATCCCTAAAGTCCACCGGTCCATATCTGAAGTTCTACAAGGAGTTAAGTGGGACTTCTGTATATCATTAGAAAGGTGAGAAAATTTCTTATCCAATGGGAATGATTTAGGAAAATTTTGAATGCTTTAAGTGTGAGAAAAAATTAATTGAAACCCTGAGCCTGTTAGAGAGTGGGTATGGTGTTAATTTACCCCCTCAACCTAATTAAAACCCTTAACCCTAAAATCTGGACCTAGTGACCTTTGGAAATTGTTAATCAATGAAAAGTATGTTTTAGTAATTTTAGACTTGTTCCACAAACCTGATAGTGTCAATTGTGGTCTTACAACCTGGTTGTAGACACTTCTAATAAAAAAATTATCCCATAATTTTCCTAACTAATCCTAGGTTTTTTCTTGGGTCTCAAATGGGTTGTTTTAACGGGGCATCACACTTGGTATCAGAGCAGTGGTTCAAAATCTTAGACCATTAGGCACACTAGAAAACTTGAGACATGGAACTTAAACCTAACACATTTTTTTTTAATTTAGAAAACAACTTATTTTAGAAATTGCATATTTTTAGTAAAAATGGAAATTGAGTAAAACTTATAAAAATGAACTAACTCTCTCTTTGGTCTGTGCAAGAGGGCGTAGATGGGGGTAAAGAGAATACTCACATAGACTCAGACTTACCACCACCACCACCACCGGATCAGGGGTGTAGCAGCTATCCTACCCCAGATCTTGTAGACCCTTCAGGATGTCAATGCCACTCTACACGGAGGATTAGGAGGAGGACATGCATCTAGTCATGACATAGCCTCTTCCATTGAGAGTCAGGCATCTCCTCAACCCAGCCAGGAGCATAGAGGAGAGAACTCTCATGCGGAGTCAGCTAGAGTACAGCCACCACTGAGGGGGATAGGGTGACAGAGTTCCAGAGCATATAGAGAGGTCTCGAAGCCCTAAGCTTAGGGATGAGTGTGCAGAGAGACATAGAGGCCATCAGACCACAACTCAAGTGACACGGGTGGATTTCAGGCAAAGGCCTGGCTAGTGAGCTTGAGTGGTTGCTTCAAGCTTTGTCCTTGTTCTAGCAACACGAAATATCGTGTTGTGATCCATCTACTGAGGGATGGAGCAGGAGTATGGTGGAGGATAGAGGAGCAGAATCTCCATGTAGATTCTGAGACAGTGACCTGGGAGCTATTTGAGAAGAGATTCAAGAGCAGATATTTTTCACAGAGGTTCATACAGTAGAGGATCGACGAGTTCCATAACCTTCGACAGGCATCTCTTTCGATAGCAGAGTATGAAAGTAGATTTCTGGATCTACTCTAGTATGTAGAGTATATGCAGGAATGAGTAGGTACGGATTCACATATTCATCTGGGGCCTGAATTTAGATATTGGAGGTGCAGTGCAGATCCACTACCCACAGACATTAGCTGAGGCCATCAAGAAGGCCTATATAACATAGGATACTTGGGGAAAGACCTAGTAAGCTAGAGACCAAGTCAAGAGACACATACAGTAGATTGCAGGATAGTAGATTGAGGGGGTTCAGTACCTCCTCCTCGTGGTGGCTAGGGTTCAAGATAGTCATCCTTTAGGCCACAATAGCAGTAGCAACAATCCCGCCCACCTCATAGACCTCCACAAAGAGCTTATGCATAGAGACGTCGGAGTATGGAGCCTCCTCCTAGGGGTCCCATCAAGACACAGGGAGGACCTAGAGCTCAGTCAACAGGTGCTCACCAACAGAGACCACATCAGACCGTAGCTGGATCATCAGGGTCCACACCAAAGACTTCCAGTGGCACGTACTGGAGGTGCTACTCATTGGGGAGGATCAGGAGGATGTTTTGGATGTGGAGTTACTGGAAAATTTTAGAGAGATTTCCCACAGAACCTTAACAACAAGGGTAAGACACAGATCTCTGAGCCTGCGATTGGTGACATGGGAAGCAGCCATAGGATTTATGCAGCGGTTGAGAAGCGTCAGGTAGAGCATCAGAGCACAGTCATTGAGACCACATGTAGCATTGTTGGTATTCCTACCTTTGTATTGTTTGATTATGGTTCTTCTAATTCCTTCATTGCACCATATTTAGTAGAGTAATGCAGGCTGGTGGCAGTTAGGTAGGGTCTTAGTTGGGATGTTGAGATGGCTTCTGGATCCAAGATCTCTGTAGACTCCTTAGTCAAGGAGTGTGTAGTGGATTTGGGACCTTTCACCACTACCTCAAATCTCCTTATCCTTCCTTTGGGCTCGTATGGAGTCATTTTGGGTATGGATTAGTTATCTGCACATAGGGCCAGGATGGATTGTTATCACAAGACTATATCTTGTGCAGATGATTTAGGAGTTGGGTCGGTGATTTCAAGGGTTAGGAGACCCATTTCTATTTGTACCATCTCCGCTATGCAGCTTAAGTGGTGTGTGCGACGAGGTTATTAGACGTATGTTGTTACAATTAGTGACAGATCAGAGGATGGGTCTAGTGGACCATCACTAGATGATCATCCCATTTTTAGAGAGTTTGTTGATGTATTTCCAGGGGAGCTACCAGGGTTACCACCCCCACGTGAGATTGATTTTCATATAGATCTAGTTCCTGGAGCAGATCCTATCTCACGAGTGCCTTATCGGATGACCACCCCAGAGCTCTGTGAGCTCAAGTTGTAGCTTGAGGACCTTTTGGAGAAAGGGCCTTATCCATCCTAGTGTATCCCCTTAGGGTGCACCGGTGATCTTTGTGAAGAAGAAGGATGGATCCTTGTGGTTGTGTATTGATTACCGCCATCTGAATAAGGTAACGATCAAGAATCGTTATCCTCTTCCTCGTATTGATGACTTGTTTGATCAGATGAAGGGAGCCATAGTTTTCTCTAAGATTGATCTTAAGTCAGGCTACCATCAGTTGAGGATTTCAGAGGTAGACATTCATAAGACCACCTTCCGCACAAGATATGGGCACTATGAGTTCACAGTGGTGCCTTTTGGTTTGACTAATGCCCCTGCAGTGTTCATGAGTTTGATGAATGGGGTATTCAGGACCTTCTTAGATTGCTTCGTGCTCATCTTCCTAGATGACATGTTGATATACTCACATACGCATGGGAGGAGCATGAGGGGCACCTTCGCCAAGTTCTTTAGTGTCTTCGGGAGCAATAGCTTTACGGGAACTTGGAGAAGTGTGCTTTATTTCAAACAGAGGTGCAGTATTTGGGTCATATCATTTCTAGGGTAGGTATCGCAGTCGATCCTTCCAATATTAGAGTCATTATGGGTTGGCCAGCACCCACTACAGTGATTGAGGTACGCACAGCTTCATGGGATTAGTAGGTTATTACAGGAGATTTGTTCAGAACTTCTCTCAGATTACACACCCTATCACTTCCCTTCAGAGGAAAGGGAAGAAGTTTGTTTGGCCAGAAAGATGCGAGAAGGACTTCAAGACACTAAAGGAGTGCCTCACTACAGCACCTATTCTTTCAGTGTCGGATCCACAGGGTGAGTTCTTTGTTTACACAGATGCTTCTTTAGTAGGGCTTGGAGGTGTGTTGATGTAGGAGGGTAGAGTAGTGACTTTTGAGTCTCATAAACTCAAAAATCACAAGTCTTAATTATCCAACCCATGATCTTGAGCTTGCGGCAGTTGTGCATGCTTTGGTTAGATGGAGGAACTTTCTTCTTTGCAGGAGATTCACACTCAGGACAGATCATTTGAGTCTTCACCACCTCTTCACGCAGCCCAATCTCAATGCTCATCAACAGCATTGGATGGAGTTTCTTTATGAGTATAATATGGAGATTGAGCATGTGAAGGGGAAGGAGAATGTGGTATCAGACGCTCTCAGCAGGCAGATACATGTGGTTATGGACACCATCAGTGAGCACAGATTTACGGAGCAGGATCTCTTCAACAGCTTCCTCTTGACATAGCTTCTACATTGTAGTACGAGTAGAGATCGAGTCATAGAGACCCCTTGAGGGGAAGTTTGATGGTTTTTTCCTTAGAGGATAGATGGTCTTCTCAGGCACAGAAGGCCAAATATATGTTCCTAGAGATGGGGGCTTGAGGTAGGACATCTTGGTAGAGGCACATCGTGCACCCTATTCAGCCCATCCTGGGGTGAAGAAGACACACACCACCTTGAGACAACTGTATCATTGGAGAGGACTTTGTCGAGACATGGCCTAGTTTGTGTCACAATGTTTAGAGTTGCCAGAGAGTTAAGGCCGAGAATCAACATCTAACAGGCCTTAGTTATCCCCATGATATATCGGAATGGAAGTGGGACACCATTTCCATGGATTTCATTATGGGGCTACTGATGTCGAGATATCACTTATGACACCATTATGGTCACGGTTGATAAATGAACAAAAGTGGCTCACTTTTCTCCGATAAAGACAACTTATATAGCTAGAGTAGTGGCACGAGTATATTTGGATGAGATTTTCAGGTTACACAGGATTCCGCAGAAGATCATTTGTGACCGTGATCCTTTGTACACTTCTTATTTCTGGACTACCATACAGTATGTCTTCAAGACAAGAATCAACTTCAGCACAGCATATCACCCTGAGACAGATGGACAGAGTGAGTGAGTGAATCAAATTTTAGAGGACATGATTAGGATGTATGTGATGGATCAACAGTCTAAATGGGAGGAGTACCTGTACTTAGTGGAGTTTGCCTACAATAATAGTTTCCAGAGTTCTATAGGCATGGCTCCTTTTCAGGCTTTGTATAGTAGAGAGTGTAGGACACCTCTTAGCTGGGATAGGTTAGAGGACATAGTATCTCTTGGACCAGCTCTTCTACAGGACATGGAGTAGTAGGTGGTGTTGATCAGGTGAAGAGATTGAGGAGGCACAGGACATGCAGAAGAAGTATGCAGATCAGCATAGGATTGACCGTAGTTTCGATGTGGGCATGAAGGTGTTCCTTCGTGTCAGGCCACACAAGAGCCCTATCCATTATGGAAAAGGTTCTAAGTTAGCTTCTAGATTCATTGGTCCTTTTGAGATCTTGGAGCATATCAGCCCTTTGGCCTACCATCTAGCATTGTCCACCCAGTTTGTCTCAGCATACATGATGTTTTTCATGTTTCAGTTCTCAGGAGATATATTGTAGATCCTTCTCATGTGTTAGATTAGACATCATTGCAGGTGCAGGATCAGGGGCAAGTGATGGTGGAGCCCATTCGCATCCTAGATCGTAAGACCCTGGGCCTTTCAAGGTAGAGAGGTTGATCAGGTTCGGGTGAAGTGGGACAGATATGATGAGACTGCAGCGACATAGGAGGATGCTACCTTATTATGATTTTTTGTTTCCACATTTGTTCTAGTGACTTCCAAGAGGAAGTCGAGTCTAAGGGGAGGGGGATGGAGTGCCCACTTTCCTTTGACACCTTTTAATACCTATTTTGATACGGTTGATTTCATTATGGACATTATTATGTTTTGATTTAGTATGTTGTTAGACATTTGATCATGGATTATTGTTGATCTTGATTTGGTTATGATGCATGATGATTATTAGCGACACTCATTTGTGAATGATGATATACTATTTGACATGGATGTTTTATGGATGTTGTTCAGACATGTGATTTTAAAGATTATGAGTAGATCTAGAAAATGGACATTATACGATGATGATATAGTTGTTGATTAAATTGCAAATGATATAGTTGTTACTTTGATGTTGTTGATATAAATTGTAAGTGATTTTGTTAAATTTCTTTGATGTTGTTATGATTCACATATTTAGATGATTTTGTGATTTTATTTATATCATATGGGATGTTATGATATGGCCATGATGCCGAATGAGGTATTTTTGTTTTGCAATTTAAATATCACAACAAACATCGGGGGATTGGAGACCAACCACAATGGAATTCTAAGTGAATTCAATAAGGTCACCATGACAACTTGTTTTATTGTGTTGTGTTTGTTGTTGTTAGGGATTCCCATGGGGGAATCACCTTTATATGTGACCATGGGTTTTATGTATTTTATTCATGTGGTTAAGTTTTTATTATGTTATTGTATTTTATTAGTAATGTGTTCCCTTCTTTTATTTAATTAAATAATGATAGATTAATGTGAGAAATCATATGGTTAAAACTTAAATAAATAAAATTTGGAGTTATGGAAAAGTAATAATGGAAGTTGTTGGATCTTTGTATTTAATATGTAGAGGGAGGTATAAGTTGTGTAAAGAATGTGTAAGTCATTTTTTGGAGTATGAAATACTCCACCTCCATAGAAATTTGAATTTGTCCTTGGGGCCTGGTTTTGGAGGCTTGTGGGACAAGTAAAACTTGTCTCATACCTCTCAATTTAATTTACCAACCATACTTATGGTTGGATGGGTGATTTTAGACTTTTATAATGCATTTTATTAATCATGTTGCAAGTTTTGATTGCACTCTCTTACATTTTATTTAATTTGCAGTCTTTTGGGGTGTGGGATTTTTAGAGTGTGTAAGTAATTTGTCATATTTTCACCCACCTTTTTATTGTGCTTAGGAGAATGAAATTTTGTCCTTGGTGTTTGAATTTGAGGATGTGTGATGTGATATCCTATATGGATCCACATCATCTTCTTCTCTTCCCTCTTCTTTAAAATTTAAACTCTTTGCTTGTTTTGAATTGTTGAATCTTTTTGCATACTTCATTTGGGGGTGCATGTTCTGGTGTTTGGGAGCTTGTTTTTGGAAGGAGTTTGGAGAAACTTTGAGTGCTTGGAGATTGTCTGTTTTTGGACTGTGTTTTTGGCATTAAAGCTTGTTATTTGGAAACAAAAGCTACCATGGAGAGGTAGGATTTTAACTCTTCTTTTATGCTATTATTTTCTTGATTGTGTTGTGTGAATGGTGAATGTTGTTATGTATTTATTGGCTGTTTTGGTAGACTACCATAGGGATGGTGTAGGATAATTTTATGGGGAATCCATGTGGGGGGCATAAGGGAATGTCATTGGCATCAGAATTCTTGTGGAGGGAGTTTGGGTTTGGGATCCACCAAAAGAAATAGCTTGCATTTCTTACTTTGTCGGGGGGCACTAAGGAAATTGTGGGGGGCATAAGGAGGGATATGTGGGGGGCATAAGGATATGTGTGGTGAATTTTTACTGGCGGTTTGTTACAGGTGGATGCCCAATTCCCATTGGGAGGCATAAGTAGCTTCCCCCATAGTCCTTGCTCCTTTGACTTGCATGATCAAGCCTGAGTTTATGTTGGAATGGTTTTCAAATGCAGTTGTAAACTACTATTTTATGTTTGAACTGTGTTTTAATATTGACTCATGCATGTTGAAAGAATGTTGTGTGTTTGTGGAAGCCAGTTGTTGCCATGGGTTGAATCACACCTTTTATTGTTTTGTGGTTGGGGCTCGGGGGCCAATGATGAAGGATGGCTTCTCCTTTCATTGGATGTCTTGGTTGGGTGGAGAGCATTTGCCTTTTCCCCCACTTTTGTTGTGATCAAATTGGAAGAAAAAGGAAGCTTGCATGTTGCTGTTCTGGAGCAAAGGAAAATGCAATTTTGATAGTCCCTTGTGAAATTTAATTCATTTGTAATCTTTTCCCACTTGATGTGGATGAAATTGTAATATTTATATTTGTGAGAAATGATGTTGTAATTGGTTATGAAAGTTACTTATTCAAATTTTGAAAGACATTTTATAATGTGTTTTGTTTATTGGTTCAAGAAATAGAATTATGTTAATTGCATTCAAGGAATGGAATAATATAAAGAAGTAATTCTTTTTTAAGTCAATAAAGGATTGCGAGATCTTCTCTCATTTGCATTATTGTGTTGAATTGGAATATCATATTGTGATTAAAATCTTTGTTTAGAAAATGGAAAAAGAAGGAATACGTATGAAGGAATTATATTGCGTTTTCTCCTTTTGAAACATATATAATTAGAAATCAGACTTTACAATTTAGCTTTGAAATGGTTTGTTTATAAACAATTGAATGTATTGGATTAGTTTAGAAATGAAATGTCACACTTGAATGATGAAATTAATAGACAGATTTCTTAGAAATAAATCTCTATTGTAAATATAAAAATGGCAAATAAATTTAATCAAAATGTATAGTTCAGACCTGCACATAAAAATCAACTTGGAAATGTTAAAATTTAGCATGCTATATTATCAATGAACTCCAATTGACAAAGAAAACTTAAGAAAACAATTTAAACATTGCAAAATCGAGCTCAATCCCTTTCACGGTCGTTTTCTGTCATTTGTTGGAAAAATGTAAATTAGAAATCAAACAAGCGAAATTAATTCCCTAAAACACTTTAAATCCTTCCTAGAGTAATCCTCCATGTCTGTTTGGCATGTTGAGTGAAGGAGGTGATCAAATTAAATCAAATTTATAAGTTAAAAATTACCATTTGACTGTTTAAAATCTTGTAGGCCATTTTCATAAAATTGACCCCTTCAAATTTTATCAAAATGTAAAATGTATGATTCTTGTGCAAAGAGGGCATCGAGAGCTTTCTAGAAAGTCCTTGTTTGCCCAAAACCAAGATTTCTAGGAAAAATTTTGGCCCTCTGAAGTTTTTCTACTTTGGTGGGAAAATTTGGGAAGATTTTCCCTGGTGGGCCCGTGGCCCAAAAAATTTCCTGTCGAAATATCTTTAGAATTTTTTTTGAAAAAAAACATTTGGGGAAAAATTTTAAACTTTCCTCCGCCAACCTGTAACCAATCAGGGGCTACCACATGTCCTCACGGGGGGTAGCAGTGGAGGCACGGCATCACTTTAGCCCTTGGACTTTTTTAAAATTTTGGGAAAATTTTACCCTTTTCCCCGTCGGCCCGCGGCCTATCACAGGCCACCATGTGGCAGCATGGTGTGTTTGGCGGAGGGGGCCAGAACCCCTCACGACCATATTGGCTTTTGGGAAATTTTGTTTGAAAACCCCACAGCCCTCGCGCTCCCGCCTTCACCTCGGCGTTATTCCCCGCGGACACGCGGACTCGCACGTCAAACCTTTCCCTTTTCCCTCCCTTGGTGAAATTCCTCAAACTCCCCTACCACCGCGCCCTTCCCTCTTTTCTCATTGAGTGCCACTCCCGGCGATGACTCTGATGCCACCACATGTCCCTAGAGGACCCGTTGAGGTGCGGAAGAAATTTTGACTTTGCACCGCATGGGGAAAAAATTTTTAGCACCACCCCGCGACCCGCCAACCCTAAAAATGGGTTTTCTTCCCCGCTCGACACGTGTCCCCTTGGGGGAAAATTTGATCCCTAAAGTCTGTCAGTCCATATCTGGAGTTCTACAAGGAGTTAGGAGGACTTCTTTATATCGTTGGAAAGGTGAGAAAATTTCCTATCCAATGGGAATGATTTACAAAAAAATTAATGATCTAAGTGTGAGAAAAAATTTAATTGAAACCCTGAGCCTGTTAGAGAGTGGGTATGGTGTTAATTTACCCCTGAACTTAATTAAAACCCTTAACCCTAAAATCTGGAGCTGGTGACCTCTAGAAATTGTTAATCAATGAAAAGTATGTTCTAGTAATTTTAGACTTGTTCCAAAATTTGATAGTGTCAATTGTAGTCTTGTAACCTGGTTGTAGACACTTCTAATAAAAAAAATTATCCCATAATTTTCTTTACTAATCCTAGGTTGTTTCTTGGGTCTCAAGTGAGTTTTTTTTAACGGGCATCACAAAACACATAAAATAAGAAAAAAAATCAAAAGGAACTAGAAAATAAAATTACATTCCTTTTCCTTTGTTTTATTTCAAGCATTGCATTTTTTATCTACCTTCCTCAAAATCAACATTTCTTTTCAAATCTTAGAATGAACTTTCATATCTACTTGCTCATCTAGATTAATTAAGGGTTAAAAAATTGCATTTACAATATTCCCCCACACAAAACCAAACCACATCTTTAATAAAACTCACATATAAACAATTCCTTCCATGTCTACCTACTTAGATTTCATCACCATGAGGGAAGCTAACTCGGTGTTCTGACCAAGTATAAAAAAATATGTTGGGTGGTATATTGGTTAAGCACCCCAACACCCTTATCATTATGGGACCATGAAGTGAGTGGGTAGGCCCCCAATACCATGTCTCATACCAACACCAACACATATCTATGCCTCTCATACCTTCTGGTATATTGAGGACTTCGGCTTTAAACTTACCTGAAACCAACCTTAACTAGCCTTTTCCTAGGTCCCCTTTCATCCATTTTTTATTTCACACTTTTCTTAATTTAATCAAGATAATAAAAAATATATTTTGATTGTGTGGTATTTGCTTTTCCAAAACCAACCATCTTTCATTTCTTTATTACTTGCTTGGTTGGTTCTATGCTCCTAACTAGACAAGTACCGCCTTTGAAATAATTCCAACATGACATACCCACTTCAACAATCCTTAGAATTATTCCAGTCCCATTTTAAAAATATCCCAAACACATCAGATCCATTACAACAATCCTTAGAATCAAGTTAGGAACCTTTTGTATTCTCTCAGTACTCAATCTGTAACATCAGAAGCTCCTTGTCTTGACCCTCCACAATTCTTCTAAAGTGGTGACCCAATCTTTATAAAACTCTTAGAAACTAATCTGATTTCCCTCTATAGCTACCTTTCTACTAAGAGCGTGCATATCAATTACAACACCTCCTATCTAGAGTATGGTCTAGCTTCCAAAGTCACCACTTGTGACTACACCATACTTTGCAACCTCAATTATCAACCCCGTTGTAGAGTAAATATCTCCTCACCCCTCTACTATTGATACAAGATTACCAGCATCTACTTCGTCTCCTCATGTTTCTAGTTTTGACCTTATTACTATTTCATCATAAAACAAGTCCAACCAGCAAGCACCTTCTACATCGTCTCTTTCATATAGCCCACATGGTACAAAAACTCATACCACTACCTCCCCATCCACATCTAGCCCACGCAGTCTTCACTGCTTCTCCTCCTACAAGCTCAAATGGTGTCCCTCTCTCTACAAATCCATTGATCATGTCTTAACATGTTTCATCACAACAACCTACGTCTTCAATTCATAATCTATTCTTATCCATCCCTACATCTACACCTCCTATCAACATAAGTGTCATTGTTAGGACTCTCGCCTTCTCACAACAGGAATCCACTATCACCATCCGACAATATGGTTATGTATCCTCCCAATACATACCTCAACCAACACAACCTCTTATCAACACATCTATCTCTATACCTTATCAATATAGTCAATCCCCCATCACAAACTTTGGGTCTCCCAACATAAACAACCTCATAAAATCCTAGGGGGGTGTTCCTCCTTTCCAACATCATATCCTGTTATATCATGTATATCAACAGTCAAACCCCCCATATTCACCATCAATCTAAACCATCTTCTTCAAATATCCAACAACCTATTAAAGATGATCACATGTAGGTATTAATAAGTAGAGTTGCAAGCCTTGAAGCTACTACAATAGGACCTAACAGCACTCTTTCTTACGAACAAATCTGCAATGAACCTATTAGTCCATCTGTACCATTCAAATCCTATACTCCTCACTGGGAACTACCTAAGTTTATCAAATTTTATAGTAAGGAGGATCCACAACAACACAAAGGCCTTTCATAATGCATGTTACCCTCATCGCCCATGTTCAATATTTGATGTTGATAACCTTTCCCATGTCATTGTCTGGCCCTACCCTCGACTGGTTCAATAATATTCCCCAACATTCTCTATTCTCAGTTGCAAAACTAACACAGTTGTTTCTAGAACATTTCTCTATTAACATATCCTATAATTTCTCTATCACCGATTTGTATGCTATCAAACAATTTGAAGATGAGTCTATCGCCAATTTTGTCACTAGATGGCGAGAGATTATCACTCAGCTCTCTTTCTCCCTTCAACTGTAGTGCCCACTTCCCTTTGACACTTTTAGATACTGATTTTGATACTATTGATCATACTATGGACACTATTATGCTTTGTTTTAGTATGATGGTTAGATGTTAAATCTTGGATTAGTATTAATCTGGATTCAATTATTATGCTTGATGGTTACTAGAGACATTTTCTATATGTGGTTGATGATATACTATTTGACATGGACATATTATAGATGTTGATTTAGACTTATGATATTGGATATTTTGAGTAGATCTGGTATGGTAGATTTTGATGATGATATAGTTGATTTATTTAATTAAAAATGATAATGTTGAATTATTGATATTGTTGTGATTTGTGTGTTTAGATGATTTTAATATATTGTTTATATCGTTTTGGATGTTCTGATATGGCCACGAGGCCAAAGGAGGTATTTACATTTTGCAAGTTAAAAATCACAACAATGTCGAGGGACTGGAGACTAACCATATTGAAATTCTGGGTGAAATCAACAAGGTCACCATGGCAACTATGTTATGAGTTCGTGTGTTGTGTTATGTTACAAATTCTCATGGGGGGATTTCCATTATATGCGACCATGGGATAAGTGTTTTATTTATGTGTTCCTTTTTGTTTATTGTTGTATGTACTTTATTTGTAATGTGTCCCTTCTTTTAATTAATTTAAATGTGGTGGATTAATGTGATAGTCATATAGTTAAATTTTATTTAAATTAAATTGGGATGTGGAATGTAATTAATAAATTTGTTGTCTTAAATATTAATGTTGGAAGAGTTTGTAAGTTATCATGTAAGAATGTGTAAGAAATTGTAAGACTATGTAAGGCAGATTTTGGAAGTTCTAGCACTCCATCTTCTATGAAATTCGAATTCGACCTTGGAGGCTTGTTCCACACCTCTTAAAATGATCCACCAACCATGCCTATGGTTTGGAGGTTAAATGTAGGCATTTATAATGCATTTTGAGGTGACAATATGTAAGTTTTAATTGCACTTCCCTTACATTTTTTAATTTGGTCCTTTTGGAGTATGGGTTGAATTGGAGTATGTAAGTGATTTTGTCATGTTTAATTTATTCTTATTTGTCTGTTGTTGTGGATTTCCTCTTGGGGATGAGGAAAAATGATGTGGCATCCCACTTGTATCCACATCATCCTCTCTCTTTCCTTTCCTATAAAAGTGAAGCTTCTTGCTCATTTGGGAGTTGTTGAAACTTTGTTATTTCCTCTTGGGGCGCATTTTTTTTTTGTGTTGTTTTCTTTGGAGCTTGTTTTAGGAAGAGCTTGGAGTATTTTTTATTGCTTATACTTGCTGGTTTTGGACTGCACTTTGACATTGTGGAAAGCTTGTGAGCTTGGAACAAACTCCATTATTGAGAGGTAGGCATCTTGAGCTGTATTTTTTTAAACACTTTCCTTCTCTTGCATGTATTTTTGAATGGTTTTTGTGTTTGCATTCTTGGCTGGTTGGGTAGAATGCTTAGGGCATGGTGTAGGAGAAGGATATGGGGATTTCATATGGGGGGCATAAGGGATTTCCAATGGCACAGTTTTGTTGTGGAGGGAGTTTTGGTTTGGAATCCACCTTGGAAAAAAAACTGCTTGCATTTCTTACTATGGGGGGCATAAGGGATAAACATGGGGGGGGGGGGGGGGGCATAAGGAGGGGTTGGGAGATATAAAATTGATGGGGTTTGATATGATTATTGGCGGTATGTATTTTAGTGGATGCCAAATTCCAAATTGGGAGGCATAAGGAGTTCCCCATAGTCCTTGCTCTTATTGGTTTGCTTGATCAATCCTATGTGTTGTATGAATTGTTTCAAATGCAGTTGGGAATTGATGTCTTATTTTGAATTGTGTTTTTTTATTGTATGTAATGTGAATGTTGCTTGTATGTGATAGAAGCCTTTGTTACCATGTGTTGATATTCATGCTCCATTTCAATACGGTTGGGGCTCGGGGGCCAATGGGGAAGGATGACTTCTCCTTTCTCATTGGATGTCTTGGTTGGGTGGAGAGTGTTGTATTTCCCCCTTCCTTGTTGTGATCAAAGTTGCAAAGAAGAAAAAACAAGCATGCTGCTGTTTGCAGAAAGAATTTCACAGTTTGATAGTCATTTCCCTTTTGAGTAAAATTCAATGTAACCTTTCCCACTTCGAGTGGATGAGTGTATAAATGTTGTAATGTGAAGTTATTGTATTGATAATAGAAGTTTGAATTTAAATTGAGAAATGTAGAGAGTTGTATCCAATCTTTGTTTTGTAAAGAAATGAAAAGAATTTATATGTATCTTGTAAACTGTATTTTGAATTCAAATTGGAAAGGAGATCAGTTGTAAAGTTATTTGAATTATCAATAAAGGATGGCATTGGTTCTTTTAAATTTGTATGGTAATGTATAATAGAATTGTATTGTTGTCCAAGAATGAGACTTTGTTTGTAAGAGAATAAGAAACAATGTTGTTATTGTATGTATTGTATTTGAAATCAAATAGAAAGGAAAGTTGTAAAAAGCGTATTGAGGATCAATAAAATAATGTCTGCCCGAGTGTATTGCACAATTAATTTGAATTATTGTTGAAAATTGATTGTTGTTTGAAAAGAAAAGAAAGAAGCATGCGTATGGAATGAAAGATATTGTTATATTAATTACAAAATTGTATATTAAAATTGAAATCAAAGATGCATTTTTAGCTAGAATTGAATGCATGACCTAATAAGCATTATATTTGATTAAGTTAGAATCATATGCACATTCAAAAGACAAATTGCTAAATCAATTTAAAAGAAACAACTCATTGTTTTAAAACTTAAATCTGACAATGCACGTTTTAATTAAAATGAGCAATTTAGACTTATACTCAACAATAAGTTATGAAACCTTGAAATTCATACTTAGGAAGACCTAGGGAACTCAAATTCACTAAAACAGTTAATAATGAATCTCTAAAACTTAATGAATTTCAATTCGGGGCTTACACAGTCTTTTTTTCCGTCTATTACTAGAAAAATTCAACCTTTAACAAATTGAACGAATAAACTTCACTAAAACACTCTAAAACCTCCCTAGACTGATCCTCCATGTTTGTTTGACACGTGGAGTGAAGGAGAAGTTCAAATTTAATGAAATCAGGAAGTTGGAAAAATGTCAGTTTACAAATTTAAGTCTGGCAATCTTTTTTGTAAAATTGATCCTTAAAACTTTATCAAAAATTAAATTTTATGTTCCCTATGTAAATAGGGCTTCGATAGCTTTCCAAAAAGTCCCTATTTTCCCAAAACTGAGCTTTCTAGCTCAAGTTATGACACTTTGAAGTTTTTGTGCCTTGGCAGGAAAATTTGGGAAAATTTTTCTCTATCGGGCCCGCAACCCAAAAAGTTCCCATCAAAATTGCCTTAGAAAATCATTTTAAATTTTGGGCTCTGGAAATTTTTTACTTTTCCCTCCATCGGCCCACAGCCAATCAGAGGTTGTCAAGTGTCCTCCAGGGGATGAGGCCGAGACGCGGAAATATCTTACCCCTTAAAACTTTTTGAAAATTTTTGGGAAAAATTTTCACTTTTCCCTCTATCGGCCTGTAGCCAATCAAAGGGCACCATGTGTCCCCTTTGTGGTTATGGTGGAGGCACAGGTTCTTTTTAAACCCTTAGCTTTAAAAAAAAAATTGGGAAAAAATTTTGTTTTTGGCCCTGCCGGCCCGCAGCCAAGGAACGCGTGCCACGTGGCACCATGGGGTGGTGGCGGAGGTTCAGGAGAAATTTTTCCCTTTGAGCCTTTGGGAAAAATTCTTAGAATCCTCCCGTGGCCCACAAGTCCACCTTCTCCCTCGGTTTTTTTTCCCTCCTTTGGCGGGTGCACAGACCCGCGCGTCCTTTCTTTCCTTTTTTCCCCTAGGGCGCAAAGAACGAATTTGGTATGTCGCCCAGTCCTTTCCTTTCCCCCCTTTTTTTTTTGTCTTACACAGACCCGTAGGGGTGTGGATCACATTTTGAATTTGATCCCACGTTGGGAAAATTTTCCAATGCCGCGCCCCGCAACCCATCAACCCGCCCAAGGTGCACTCCTCCTCTTGCCACGTGTCCCCCTTGGGGAAAATTTGATCCCCAAACTCCGCCCACTCATAACTTGAGTTCTGTAAGGAGTTAAGAGGACTTCTTTATATCACCGGAAAGGTGAGAAAATTTCCTATCCATTGGAAATGGTTTATGGAAATTTTGGAAGTATTAATTATGAGAAAAATCTAGTTGAAGTCATGATCCTGTTAGAGAGCAAGCATGGGGGTAAGATTACTCCCTGAACCCAACTAAAATGTGTAACCCTAAAATTTAAACCTTGTAAACATGTTATAAATTAATAATGGAAACTTTTGTTTTGGTAAGTAGGTTTTATTTCAGAACCTATTAGTGAAAACTGATGTCTTGCAACTTAGTTGTAGACACTTCAAATAATAAAAAAATTATCCCATAATTCTCTAGCTAACCCTAGGTTGTTTCTTGGGTCTCAAGTGGTTGGTTGAACGGGAACTATATCCAAATACCGAGCTAATCGATTTATTTGCTTGATCATACCCTAAACATATATCATCCAACAAATCCAATCATTATAAACCTTTGATGAATCGTTCACCATGACCCGAAAATTGGAACTCTAAGCCCTCAAGGAAGGTAAGGTGAAACTACGATCCAAGAAACCCAAACATGTCCCCTCCTTCAAGGCTTCTTATAGAAGGGAAACATATAAAGGCTCCCTAAATTTAGTTGTTTTGAAAACTACATCTAAAATTAGTACAGACTCTGACAAATCCCAACCTCAGTGAAAATATACGCCCTTGGGATAATCATATAGTTTCTTTTTTAACAAACTCCTTTCTACATGCATGATTGCACTTCCTCCCATCCGACCCATCAACGCTTCGACATATAAACCTTCTTGGTATAGATAAAATGACTAATTTAAATATTACCAAGTCTAAGGACATGACATTGAAAGGTTTCGTCATTTAGAAATTTCCTTCAAGATCTCATTGACCGAGGTGATTTACAACATGATAACTTGAATACACCTTCAAATCAAAATTTGGATGTATTTAAACAACCTTTTCCAAATCACCTGTCAAATGGAAGCCAACCTCAAACCAATGTCATAGGGTCTTATCACATCATCAATACCGTCAGTGATCTCTCACCTACACCCAACACACCATCGGTCTCTATAACTGACACCCTAACTTAACAATCAAACTCTCCAGATGTCATCACTATAGATATCTCAAGCTTATCTGGGTCTCAACCTTCAAAATCCATCACATCGAATCCCACAAAGATATCCAATATTTCCCCTTGGACATCATAAGAAAATAAACATGTCATTAAGATTTTGAAAACTTCCTTCAATGACCATGTTGCGGTGCACTGAATCAAAAACCTTAGTGATCCTACGTCAAAACTAACCACCTACTTGATTAACAAATTACAACTCTCACAGGACCACTGCCAAACTAATACAATCCTTTTACCCTCAATTTTAGGGCCACATACATCTTCTAAGCTTAAGATCACTATAATAGAACCCAAACCTGTATCTAAAATAACATCTAGACATACTACCTCAAACACACGTTGTGTACCGTATACCCCTAAAATAGTCGATGATACTCATAATCATACACCCTCGACATCATCTCAACAATATCCAATAGGGTATTATCCTAATTCCCTTGAATAGCTCTTCCGATCATCAACTATTTTTTACCACCTATCAAACTCTCCAACCCTCAAGGATGGAAACCTTCTTGGTACAATTATCAAGAACTTTGTGCTTACCATTAGATATTAGGGAATTACATTGAATATTGTAAAGTGTTTGACGTCGTCATTCAAAGCCTTTATAATAAAGGATTCCTCCTAATCAATAAATATCATTCCACTCTACCCATCAAATCAACCAAATCAGTACATCACATCACACCTGCTCCTAGGATTCTTAAATAGAATAATCCAAAAAAATCATCTGAAAGCCTCTTTGACAATAATGTACCATCTTCTAGTAAATCACCACATTTTCAGATTGATGATGTCTACATAACCACCAGATCCCACCCACTTGACTTGAAGGCTCAAAATCAAGACAAACGTTAAGCTTCTATCTTTGTGGATCCTCCTGAGTCAGCTAGTCTGTCACCATCTAAGGATAAAATTTCCATGCTTCTATCCCCTCAAAATTAGTCAACAACATCTATTCAAAATATCGTTCTCAAACAGCTACACCATGCCCCCAGTTAAAATGTCCCTCAAAAATCTCATTTAAAAATCTCCCCAACATCACCAAGCCATGATCAATGCCCTTCAATCAATCTTAGTACCCTACAACAAGCCCTGACATTTTGCTAACCTAGTTTGTGGCTTGAAGATGTTGGCTTCCATTACATTTGATGACTCTAAGATTTTTTCACTTCCCAAATCAACAAAACTCTTATTAAAATAGTTATGATTTATAATGGAACTAGAATAAAACATCATATCATCTCATGCATTTACAAAAATCCAACTACTTGAAACCATACTTGTCCAATCACCCATCGCCTTACGTTGCGTTCAATGATATTGTCATTTATACCTTGGGCACAATCATCCTATCAATCAAAATAGGTCCAAAAATCCTCCAAAAACTCTTATATATTGTAGAAAGAGAGCTTTATTATAACATGCTTCTAGTTCATCCTTGCATACGCATCATGCATTATGTCTAAATTGATGTCTAAATACAAACACGAAGGTAAAACCGTCATGGTCTCCACTGATCCAAATCCATTTAAATCTTTCCACATGACATACAAGCCTAATGACATCATGCTTCCTTTACACAATCCTACATCTACAAGTGAAGCTTCCACAAACTCTTTGATCCTAGCATCAAAACTACCAAATGATGAATCTCTTGTTGATGTCATGTAATACCTTTTACTAGGGGAGTATTTCCTCCTATTCCTTAACACACATTCCACACCTAAAACATATGGGAGGCCTAACAAACAACCACTTTATGAACCTAACATAAGAAATGTCATTTCCTTCATCCCTCCATTCCTTTGAACACAGTTAGTGTACGGAGGCATCAAATTCCCTTCGGCCCATCTTGATAGTCAATCACATATAAAACCTTTTCTCCGTATATTTCTCATTCATGGATAAGCCTTCGTTTTCCTAGACTTATCTTCATCATTGTGCCTAGAAAGGATTTGGCCTTGGTCTTTATGAATAAGATCTCCATGAATTCCCCTTCGAGAAATTTTGCAAGCCTTATGAGAAATATGGTCTAGGATTCAAACCATCCTCCCCCGACTTATCCCCATCAACATCAGTATCCTAATTAGCCTTGTCATCACCCACGTTATACTCCTCTTTAGATTACGATGATACCATATATATCTCTCCTAATTTTTTTTAATCAATACCATTTCACTTGAATGATTAACTTATCAGGTTAACGGCAAAAATAAATTCATCCTGTATACAACTAATTTTTTATGCTTTCTATTTTAATACCTGTCACTAACAATTTCTCTTTCTAAATTAGAGGTCGTTAATGCATCTATTTCTAAGTAACAATTTATTTAAGGGGATCATTCCAAGATATATTTATGGTTATTCACGTTACCATTAGGTTAGAGAAATACATGGAGAGAGAGTAGCTTTTGGTCCTATTCATGTTCTTTTTTTTGCTTTTACCCTCTTATTTTCCTCCACACTCCTCTGACATCTTTATTTTTCATGACCACATTTTTTTTTTTGAATTCCCTTTTCTTTTCATGACACATTGCACACTCCTTTTTACATTTCCCTCCCTGGCTGACGTCATCTCCCGTTGGTGATTGCATTGGTGTTATTTCAAATCCTTGGTTGATGCCTTCACCTGCAATTGATGGCATCAGTATAAAGACCCCAACTCACATTTTCACATTAGGAAAATCACATCAGATCAAAATGAAGTCACCATTAGCTTTTATCTCTTGCGCCAACATATGTTTTCTCACTCAGCTCTTGGATTTCTTGCATCTTGACTCTTGGCTTGGAGATTATCCTTATTTTTGATTGGTTTTTCTTACACTTTTGGGTCACCTATAGTGAGCTAGGACTGGATTTTTTCCCCTTCTCTAACCAAAATTGGTTATCTCTCTGTGTGTGTTCCTTTAGGAGATAGATGCATCAGCGATGACCCCCCAGCATGTAAGTGTTCTAAACCAACTCGTCATTTATATAGAGTAGTATCCTATCTTTGCTAATTATTATATGTTAGCCTATTTTTTTATGCACATAGTAGGTTAGCATATTTTATTTTAGTTATTTATTTCATGTTACATGTTTTACTTTAGTTAGCATAGACTTTACATGTTTATTTTGTCTTTCATTACCCCCATAGTGTTGATATCCTAATAGGGTTCCTTGCTTTTCTTAAACTTAGGTCTCTAGAAATATTAGGTTTTCCTATTGTAAGGGTTACTTCCCTTGGGGGTATGCAATATTATCATTCCTTTTACCCCCTTTGAATTTTATCCATTGTGTGTTGGTCTTGGTGTGTCCCTTACTCGTTGCCTAGATACCCAAGTTGAACGGATGATAAGAGTGCATGGTGTCTAGACACATTTTTTCTCACCATACATATCTCCTTAAGCTTACCTCACATGATAGAAGAAGACTCTCCTACCATTGACATTCTCCACTATCACAATGGCGATGCCATCCTGACCTATACGGGTTTTGAGGATCATTATCTTCAAAATACCCTTCCATCTGACATGTCTACCCTCCTTAATGAATGCATTGTTGACGTTAACATTGACACAATGTAAGAGCCGCACATTGTCAAAATCGTCCAAGCCTTAGACTCATGTGAACTCCAAGAATTTACCGCTTTCCTATCCCAAACACATTCAATCCTTTATATGGTCCTACAGTGATATGTTGGGTATAGACCCTAATATCATTACCCATAATATCGTCGCCATCCTGAGTGTCAAGCCTGTGAAGCAAAAACTTAGTAGGATGTATCCTTGAGTCGCACTTCTAATGAAAGAGGAACTTTAGTGTCTTCTTTCAACCAACCTCATGCTACCCATTGATTATCCACAATGGGTTTCTAAAATCATTCCCATCATGGAATTTCAAGGATTTAACTTCACCTTCCCCAAAGATGATTTTTCATTGCCCAACATCAACTAGCTTGTCGATTTAATATCAAACCATGAGATGTTATCTCTTATGGATGGTTTTTTCTAGTTATAATCAAATATTAATCACACTCAAGGATCAACACAAGAAATATTTTACATCCCATGGGTAACCTTCTACTATAGAGTAATGCCCTTTGTCCTGAAAAATGTAGGAGTTACTTATCAACATGCCATGACCTACATCTTCCATGATCTCATCCACAAAATCGTAGAAGACTACATCGATGATCTATTAGGTAAATCCAAACACCGAAAATACCATCTAGTTTGTCCCTTGACATGATATTTACCCATCTTCTATAGTTATTCCTTCGCCTTAATCATGTTAAATGTGTATTTGGAAGGTTCTCACTAGAAAACTCCTTGGATTCATAGTCTCTATTAGGGAAATTGAAATAGACCCCGATAATATATATCTACAAGTGACCACACCTTGGGAGTCATGCTTGCACATTGAGACTAACAAAGTAAATAACAAGTCATTTATTACATAAGCCACACCCTTAACGAGTACAAAATCCGATGTTCAGAAGTCAAAAAATGATAATGTGCCCAATACTTCGCAAATTCTAAACTTCATCACTATTTACTTAATCAAAAGATATGTGTAGTCACAAACTTCAATACATTGAAATATATACACTCCAAACCATATCACTAGATGGCTCATTCCCATGGACTAAGTTTGACTTGGAATTCATACCTCAAAAATCCATTAAGGGGTTGGTCATTACTGATCAACTTGTAAAATCTCCCATTCCATCTAATTAATTACCATGTGAACACTCTCCTAATGAATCAATCAACACGCTTGATCAAGACAAACTCCCCTATGAAAATGACCTTCTTTGACATGTCAAAATATAGGTAAGCGAAGATGCCAAAATAGTCATAATACTGCCTTGGGACACTCTGATCCCTTTATCCGTCAAAATTAACTTCGAATGTACTAACAACATGGAAGAATACGATGCTCTTAATCATGGGGGCTTAAGACTACCGCATTTCTTAGTGTACAAATTTTTAACATCTATAGGGACTCACATTGTTTCATCAACCATATCAAATGGATCTATCAAAGCAAAAACTAGGTCCTTCATAAATACAAAACCATTTTCAAAGATCTCCTATAACTCTTTTACCATTATGAAATCCAAACTGCCCCTCAATCATCCAATAAATTTACAGATACAATGGCCTCCCTCGCCTTGTTTATTCTTTTTCCCCTGATGATTCCAAATTATATGTCTTCGTAAACAAACTCAATCAACCATCCTACACCATCACTGATCTTCCAACCATTAATAATATAGAAGATATTTCATCTAAAAAATGGTACACACAAACATATGATTATCTATCCAATAACAAACTATCACCGAATCTATCCAAAAATTGCAAGAGATCCTTTCAAAAATGTGTGTTATGCTATGTCATCCTAGGGTTATCCTTTACAAAATAGGATTTGATGGCCTCCTCCTCCAATGTATTAAAAACTTTGGAGGCGTGTCTAGCTATCCAAGAACTCCACGATGGCATATGTGTTGGACACTTCAATGGTTTGGTTTTCATTAAATACATCATATGCATGGGCTAGTATTGGCCTACACTAAAAAATTATTATTGTGACTACGTCAAGAAATTCATCAAATTTCAACAACATGCCAACCTCACACATGTTCCTAGTCATGCTCTTCAACTAGCCCAATATCTTTGGGCCCTCTCATAATGGGGACCTTACCTCATTATCCCTTATTAACCCTTTCTCATCACAATGACACAACTCCATTATTATAGCAACTGAATATTTCACTAAATGGGTGGAAGCAATCCCCCTCATCTCTATCAAAGAAGATAAATTTTTTGAATTCACCCATTATCACATTATTTGTTGCTTTGGTATTCCTTATAAGATTATCACAAATAACAAAAAATCATTCAAAAACAAGAAATTTCAAAAACTTTGTGATACCTACAATATCAAACTCAAATTTTCATCTCCTTACTATCCCAAAGAAAATGGTCAAATAGAAGCATCTAACAAAACACTTCAAAAAATTCTCATGAAAATTGTTGATCAAGTTGGGAGGGATCGGCATCTACAAATTCCCCTTCACATTATGGGCCTATCGGACTAGTATTTACACCCTACAAGTGCTATGCATTTATCTTTATTCTATGACATTGAAGTTTTTCTTCCCTTTGAATTTCGTATTCCATCATTATGCATTTCTATCAGAGATTTCATCTCCGATGAGGACTATTGTCAAGAAATCTTATCACAAGTGGAACTATAAGATGAGCATCATTTAATATCACTCAAACACATCAACATATATCAAGAATTAATCAAACAAGCCTACAACAAACATCTCAAACAACGTGACTCCAATATCGGTGATCTTGTTCTCAAATAAAACCAACATGTCACTAACACGGAAAAGAGAAAATGTGGAAATTTTTCTCCAAATTGGCTTGGACCGTATATTATCACTCATAAATATGGGTTCATGGCTTATCGCTTAGCCTCCCTTGATGGTAAACCTAAAAAGGATCCTCTTAATGCCATGTACTTGCAGTTTTCTTTTATTAACGTATCACTTCGTGATATCTTACTCAAACTACAATCTTCATCCATTAACCCACACATTCTATCAATATTGTAATGATTTGAAATCATGTGATATTTTCCATCAGTAAACCTATCAATACCTTAAATACGAGCACCATGGATCTACTCATTGTATATTCCCTATGGACAAGTTCCCCTCTCACAGCTAGGGAACCCCACAATCATTACTCGTGACATCCCTATATCTTATCAGATTTCACTACATGACAAGGACATATGTGTAGCTCGTATGCTTACTTATCCCCTTCCATGGGGTTACCCAAGGTTTCCCTCTGCTTAAAATCAAAATATCTATGGGATGGATATAATCAAAATATAGATTGATCCCTCGAAGGACGCCTATCAAAAAAGTAAACATGACAAATAAATTTGTAGACCACTCCCTCAAAGGATGGCTATCATGAAATAAAAAGTTAATAAAATCATAGACCACTCCCTCGAAGGATGGCTACCTAATAAAATGCAAAATAAGATCAACCCTCATACAAAAAAAGGGACTTCTAACATCTATCAACCCTCATACAAAAAATAAACAATCAACCAACCCAGAAAAGTGTATGGAGGGGAAAAAATGTGTCTAGACACCATGCACTTTTATCATCCGTTCAACTAGGGTATTCAAGGAAATGAATGAGGGACACACCAAGACCGACACATAAATAGATAGAATTAAAGAGGGTACAAGGACCGCTATGATCACATACCCCAAGGGAAGTAATTGTTACACTATAAACAAACTAAGTTTTCTAAGGCCATAGGTTGAAGAAGAGGAAGGAACCCTATGGAGGTATCTGCATTATGGAGTAATGATAATAAAAAAGAAGCATGCAAAGTATATGCTAACCTAAAGGAAAACATGTAACATGTAAGGAACTGAAATACAATATGTTAACCTAGCATGTCCATAAAATACTAAGCTAACATAGAGTATGTATCAAATGTAAGGAACTACTCTATACAAAATGACAAAGTGAGTTAGAGCACTTACCTATTGGGGGCGGTTGTTGATGCATCTATCTCCCAAAGGACCATACACCAAGAGAGAATAGCTTTCAGGTGGAGAAGGGGAAACAATCTAGTCTTATCTCACTATAGATGACCCAAAAGTGCAAGCAAACCAATCCAAGAAAGAATAAGCTCCAAGCCAAGAGTCAAGATGTAAGAAATCCAGAAGCTGAGTGAGCAGGTGCAAATTGTGCAAAAGAGAAAAGCTAGTGGTGAGTTCCTTTGTGTAATTAAAAGAGCTTATGATGTCCAAAATGATATTTGGGGATATTTATACTGATGTCATCCATGTGGAATGAAGGCATCGGCATAGGAATTTGAATTTTCACCGATGCAATCACCCATGAGGTGATGGCATCGACAAGGGAGGAAAAAGCAAGGAGGAATGTGTAAAGATTTCATGAAGAATAATAAATATGTAAAATGAAAGAAATGGGGTCATGAGAAAGAAAGATGTTAGAAGAATGTGAGGAAACTAAGAGGAATATGATAAAAAGAAAAACATAAATGGGATGAAAATTTGTTCTCTCTCCATGTATCATCCCTAACCCAATGGTTACATGAATAACCATACCCCTATCTAGAACGAGCCCCTTAAGGCACATATTCCAGAGATAGATGCATTAACAACCTCTAACCTAAAAAGAGAATTATTAGTAACATGTATGAAAATAGAAAGCATAAAAATTTAGGTGTATACATATGCCCCAATCATTGATTACCACATGTCACAATAACAAAACATGGGGTAGTCAGCGAAAAGAACAATACATAACACCAAAACTGAAAGTACATGTGAAAGTAAAGAAAGGACTAGATAAAATGAAATATAGTTACCAATGTGTACCTGATAGTGTCAATTCATCCTGCTACGTACAGGCACAATCCATGTTGTTAGAACCCTAGAGAAGTAAAACTAAAAGGAAACACTAGAGGATCATTAGTAAAATAAGACATAAATCACCTAGCTAGGGGCCCATGGGATGGATGTCGTGGATTTGGAATTTGGAGATGAGGGTTGAAAAAGTGTGATTTTTGGCCAAAAGCCAGAAATAAGGTGTGTAATATGTCAAAAATAATGGGATAAGATCATGATCCCAAAGTAATAAATGGTGCATATTTTAAAGATATCAATGAACCAAAATAATGTGATTTTAATGATTGAGGATCATTGCAGTGAAATTGAATAAAAGTTTTGAAGTTTATATAGGATTTTTGAGGTTTATTTGCTTATTACTATTTTTGGAATTAAGAGAATTGAGCTCTGGAATTCAAAATTTGGATATTGACATGATGAGATGGCATGAGTATGAGGAGGAGGCTGAGATCAATGAGGAGGTGCACGCAACAGAGCATGACCATGGGTAATTTGATGCATTTAATTTTATTAGGTAGATTATTAGCAATTTGACATTTTTTGGGAAATGTGAAGGTAATATGATGCCATTTTTAGTAAAACTTACATCATTAGGAAGAGTAGGACAAAATGCAAGTGGGTTTGGGAGGGATTTCATTTTAGCTTTGTCATTTTTTAGATTTTTTTACTTTTTAATTTTTAAAAGTCAGTTGTATGGATTTAGATGCCATCGACCCTTTAAAACAACATAGGATGATGGCATCAGGATAGCTAGAATTTTTTTGAGAGGGGCCGATGACGTATGCTAGAGGGTCGATGGCATAGGAATATTTATGAGGCATAAATATTATTATGTTTTTAGATTTTAATTTGATTTTTTATGAATCTAATGCCTTGATTTTACATGATTTGTGATTGCTTAGGAGGATTGGAGGATCCATCCTATGGAGAGTGGTGGATATAGCATGGTTGAATGACATGATTCTAGATTGATAGATGCAGAGACAACAATGCAATTGCATAGATGGGGATTTAGAGGCATCATACAAGATGCCCAGGATACCACTGAGTCCATATTTATTGTAGATGTTTTTAGCAGTCATGGGAGCCTAGGTGAACACCTTTCGGTGGTGGGTAGGAGAAGATAGTGGAGATGACCGTGACACTTCAGGATGTGCATGGGATATTGGGACTGTCAATAGAGGGAGCCTGCATGTGTGTGAATCTCACCATGGATGTAGTAGAGAGGATAGCCTTGGCCGTATGGGCCATAGGAAGTGAGACATATGATGAGGGGATGTTCAGTATTAGGAACAAACATAGTACACACTACAAGATATTCTAGCTATCGTGAAGGTGGTGATGGGAATTACCATGGCACGTATATTATGCCACAAGGCAAGATGGGATGATTCCATTGTATTTGGTGGCAATGTGTAGGATGTGATAGAGCAGGATGTGTTATTTAGTTAGGGGACCACTATATGGGTGTACCTGGTGCATGATCTATACAAGGTCTGAACGGAGGGCACAAAGGGCCATAGGTCATGTGATATTATTGATACATCTTAGATATATGAGATATTTCCCATGTATAGGCCCACAGGGACACCCCTAATCATAGTAGGAGATTCCTCGAGAGTACTCTAGTGGGCACAAGGGGCTGAAAGTGAGAGCACTTTAGATTATTGACCATTATGATAGGTACACCTAGATGAGGTCATATGGGAGCCATATACAGGGAATGTGGATCAATGCCTAGTTGGCCATAGGTAGAGGACTTAGAGGTAGCTGAGGAGGTGACATGCCATTATTTACATTGGGTAGAGACCCATCCGATCGATAGGGTACCCAGGAAGTTTAGGAGGCCCGAACCTACCATGATACCACCACTACCAGCCTATAGACAATGACATGCTGAGAGAGGATATGAGAAAGTGGATAGAGTACCAACATTATGGCCCCGGAGAGTATGAGCCACAAGAAGACATGGATAAAGATAGAGACAGAGAGGTGGGGCAGCTCAAGACCCACCAAAGATTATTGCAGTAGAGAGCTCAGATGAGGGATCGAGTGGAGGACCCACCGACCTGGACCCACAGGTGGGTGATATAGGCAAAACTGGTCCTAGCACTAGAGAGGAGAGAGACAACAAGGCCATGGATGAGAGAGCATAGGATGTGGCATGACCAGGAGGTGGTTACCTACACCATTGGGTATAGAGATGGCCCTACAACTATGAGACAAACCTAGGGTTTACATAGAGGAGACATGATTTTGGTGCCCGAGAAGATAGGTGGGCACAATATGTCAGGTGGAGATCATAGAGATTTGATGAGGCTGAGGTGGTATTCGCCACGGAGATGGTGAGACCATCATTGAGTGAGAGCTAGGTAGCCAGGTATGAATGTGATGATTAATTATGAATGTAGATGATTAGATTTGATGACTTATATTGATATTGATGAGTTTTTTTTTGGGTTTTGTAGAGTGATGACAATAGAGGAGTGGCACTCATTGATTGAGAGTGCACACCATGAGATCCTGGATCCAATATTGGATGTTCAGGATACCTCAGTCATGGTGGACCCCACAACGCCATCAGCTGGGGAGTTAGTAGGAGCATTTCAGTTAGTGGGAGAGGTTGTCAGGACACTACGGAGATTTAGATATGCACAGGTGATGGAAAATATGGGAAACATAGATATGATGTTGTAGATATTATTGCAGGCACATGGTGCCTTGGTTCAGGAGTAGGAACACACCTATCAGATGTTAGGAGTGCTATAGAGAGGATCATGAGGCTAGAGGCACAACTGGTGAGAGCATAGGGAGAGGCCTCCAGAGCCCTGATCTAGGGTAGAGTCTCTAGCTCGCATAACCTGAGCATCCAGTGTGAACACCTTTGGCACAAAGCATCCAGAGACCACCCCAAGGGGTGAGGATGCTTGAGAGCCACCTAGATAGTGATGATGTATCATGATGGATTTTGATGTATTTTGTCAATGTATATAAAAAATGATATATGTATATATATATATGATTATTTTGATGATGTTGGTGAATGTTGAAATTGATGGATGATGATTTACTTATCACTTTCCTTTCTTTCTCATGCATGTATGTAGTAATACTCATGGTACTTAGGAATAATGATAATGATGATTAGGCAAGAAATCTAGTTAGGATGAGAGATAAATCCAAGAAAGGTCAAAGACCTAAGAAAGGATGCACAAGACCATGAAAATCCACTTAAGGAAAGCCAGGGAGAATTAGAGCCAAAAGAGGCAGAATCAAGACCATGACATTCCAATGGTAGGAGATGTCAGGGAAAATATATATTGATGATAAACCAAGTGGGGTAGAGAGCCCAAAAAGGATAATATTGGTGTAGATGTGAAAAACCCAAGGGGGCTGAGAGCCCAAGAAAAGGTGAGAGCCCAAGCCAAAGAAATATACAGTCAAGGTATTTTTAAGAGAGGTGCTTAGCCATGAGGGGTGAATGATCGTAGAGTATCAGTGATGATATCATCTACTTGGTTCAAGATATGACTACACACATGAGTCATGAGGTCCTCGATAACATGTTGGGTAATGGCTACCTGATGATGGACTTCAGATCATGTGGAAAATAGGGTGTCATCTATGTAGTCTTCCAACCAAGTGAGGACACCATGCCGAATGTCATTAGAGAGGGGTCAAGGCTCAGGGCAAGGTGGAGGCCCATATGTAGGTTGTGGTCTAGATGGTCTAGGGGAAGGTGGATGGCTCCGAGAGGATTCACCTCTACACTTGTTTCCACATGAAGAGGACTCAAGAACCAGGTGTTCTTGTTACACATGACCTGACAATTGACATGTCGGTATGTGAGTAATAACCATGATGTGAACAATATAATGGGGCTGAGGAAGAAGGTTGTGTAGCCTTTTGAGCTTGATCTCATCTCACCTCAACTTCAATATTTTTCATGTGCTTTCTATAGGCTCTACAATTAGACACATCATGCCCCAGAGCCTCATGCCATGTGTAGTATGGCTCTGCCCTAGAAGGAAGAGGATCCATAATGGTAAGGGGTAAGGGATGATGTGAGTGATAGTGTGGGTCAACATAGATGATTTCACATCTGGTGCTTTGTCACCCATGAGATCATCAACTTCATAGTCAAAATCAGATATACACTCCCCTTCATTTAGATGAGGAAGTACACTGGGTGATATAGTGATGGAGTTGAGGGGAGAAGATGAGGCTGGTAGAGCTGTCTGAGGCCAGGCACCAGTCTACTAGGAGGAGGCTCAATTGAATGTGAAGGGTCTTCTTATACAAGAATAACATTCACATCATAGGTGAGCACATGCTTTGGAGGGAGATTTGGTAATGTCATACCTCTCTATCCCAAATTTGGGTGTAACTGGCCAAATGGGGATCATCCAAAGTGTAACCATCATCATAGTCAGGGGTGATAGTATCTATCATGCAAGAATCAACCATGGTTTCAAGTTAAACCTTTTGTTTGGGTGTAGGTTGAGGTGTTCGAGAAATAGTAGCGGGAATTGATGGCTCCTTCTTGTGAGGTCACAAGTTAGGAGGAAGTTGTGAGATGAAAAGATATGGTAGGTCAGAAGTATTGATTCTAATAATAATCTCATCAGTTCATCATCATCATAATCCAAGAGATTGGGAGGCATGTGCACCCTGACCAACTCTGGATGACCCACATTACCGCAAAGAGACTCAAATGGGATAATTAAAATGTTGATATTCACATGGAATGGGATAGGAGATAACTCTTGAAAGGGTTGGGAATTTATACGTCCCCTTTTGTTGGAGAGTATCATAATTCCAGGGATTTGGGTCACCTTGGATTTTATAGATTTCCCCTTGGTGTGCAAACTTAACACATTGATATGATGAGAGAAACTGCATGCATGCGGTGAGTCTAAGGTCGACCAAGGAGAATGTTGTAAGATAAAGGAAATTTGAAGACCATAACCTTCACATGCACTTTCCTAGGAGGGATAGTGATAGGAAACCAAATACAACCCATGGGTGGAATTTTTTGATGATCATACCCTTGACAAGTAGTACATGTGGTCTTGAGATTGTCTATTGAGTATCCTAGAGCCTTAATGAAGTCTAAAGAGGCCACACAAGTGCCAAAACCCTCATCAATGAGGGCATGCTTGACTGTGTTTTGACCAATTTACACATAAATAAAGAGTGGAGGATCATCTTCCCATAGTAAGATTTCATCTGGAATCATGGCTGCTACTATGGGAAAAATGGATGTAGGTTTGGACATCAGTGGTTAGGTCCGTACAAATGGAGAGTTCCTCGCACTAACACCGGATACTTTCTTCTAAGCCATGCAACATAGGAGACTATTCCCCAAAGTAGGAGGGAAGGGTATGTTCATGTCAAAAAATGTAGTCATGAGACACTCATGATGGTGAGGTGATGTGCACATGAGATCTAAAAAGGGGATTGGTCCAGGAATCTGAGAAAGTGCTTCTAAAGGATCCCACTCGTCATGGTTGATCTGAGAAGTAGGATGAGAGTGTTTGGAATCCTTAGAAACATGATCATAAGGGGGAGGAGTGATTAGAGATACTTCAGAAATAATTTATTTTCTTATGCTTGATGCCATCAGCCTGGCCAAAGGTGTCTGTGGTTGGAAAAATAGTTTTAGATGCCTTCGACCCTGTAGCAGTTTTGTTACAGGGGTTCGATGGCATCTGTGGAAGATGGGATTTTAACTTTAGGAGTCTGATTTTGGAGGACACAAGGATAAATGACTATGTGAGTCCTAGGATGAACTGATGGAGGGTATTCTGGCTCTATATATGCTATCACATGCCTCACATCATTCATGGCCACTATGTTCTCGAGAGGATAGTTAGGATCAACCACATTTGTTGTGGCATTTTCTAGTTTCTTGGAGCTTTCACTTGAACTATGATTTGGCATAGGGTCAGAGAAAAATTTAAGTTCTTCATTGGCTTGATTAAGGGCATTATGATGATCCTTTTATCTTTGAGCATCACGAGCCTTGACTACTTTAGTCAAGAACTCTCTAGAGATATCCTCATGGTCAAATTGAGGGCCTAAAAATAAAGTGATGGAATTGTGCGGAGGGCACGAATAGTTATCATGAGAGTGACCCCAATTGGCATGCCACCAATATAATTTATTTTCATCATGCCATTGGGGAATGGGTCGAGAAGGATCTAGGATATGACTAAATGGTTTAGGCATACGACTTTCTCAACTCATCCTTAGTTAATGGATGATAATGGGCAGGTTGGATCTTATTATTATTAGCTTTTTGATCAATAACAAAGACATTTCTATTTGCAGAAGCCATGAGAGGAAGGGTATCTGAGACCTCATCATCCATGGAATTCTTGTTCTTTGATTTTTGTAGGATTTGTATCTATTTAGTTTTTTGGTTCTTAGGAGGAGCCTTCTCAAACTCCCTCATGAGATAATATTGTCTTTTGGCTTGTTCAAAAGCCTCATCCAGGGAGGTAGGAGAAAAGGACCTAACCTTGTACTGAAGGTGAGGTTCTAAGGCTCGAAGGAAGAGTTGGAAAAGACTATCATTCGACATATTGTGTTTGCCTTAGTAGATAAAGTTTTCCAATGTTTGATGAACATTTGAGCTGATTCATTTTCATGTTGTTTGTAGTTAATGAAAGCATTAATGTTATTTTCAGGTAAGTCATGATATTGAAACTCATTAACTAAAGTTGTTACTAGAGATTCTAACTCCACTATAGAGTTAGGGGGTAGTGTGTGATACAGTCCAAAACATCTCCAGTAAGATTCTTAGCTAAGATTTTAGTGGTGGCATAGGAATTGACTTTGATCCATTCTTTGTAAATATTTCCAAAGGCCTTAATGTGTAAAGTAGGATTGGTTGACCCATCATATGAGATAGAGGGGGAAATACCTCAATATCCATGCTAGCAATGTAAGGTGCTAGTAATCTTGTTGGAATTCCCTAAGACTTTTTTGTGAATGGGAGGTTGGGAAATAGGTGCCCCATTAGGTCCATTGGGTAGGGGCAATAGGGAATTGCACCCCAAGAGCCCTGTGTTAGGATGGTTAACCATTTGGACCATATTGGTTTGCATTTGAAGGAGTTGGGTGTAGTGACAGTTTGTTGCTGACTCATCTTGTCTATGAGTTGAAGGATAAGATTAGTGGGATCAGAACTAGAGGCATTCACAGATGAGATTACCATGGTAGCCTTCCCATTATCCACCCTATCGTCAAGTTTCTTAGAGACAAAGTCAAGGAGATGTTTATGAATTACTAACTCAGGTTCCCCTTTGTATTGAGGAAACTTATCAAGGAATTTTTAGATTTTAGGTGGGAGGTCAGAGATGTCCTCAATCTGAATCTCTTCTTCTTCCTCACCTAGAGACATTATTGTTGTGGGTGTTATAATTTTTCCTATTAGCTCCTACCACACAACATTCTAATAGAAAGGAAATCCTGATGTTGGAAAATTAGTTTCTGAAAGTGACTATTCACCAGAGTTGGAGAGCCCTAGGCCAAGATACTCCATGATGGAGTGTACTGATCTACCAAAAGAATCTTAGAAAAATGGGCTACCAACACAATCAATCTGTAAAAAGTGTTTCATAGGGCTAAACAAAGATATGATATGAAAGGGGATGATGGATCTATGGTGAATATTAGGCCAAGACAAACAAGATCGTCCCTATACAAAAATGACACAGGGGCCGATGGTGTCTGGAAAGATTGATTTTTAGGATTTTTTTGGAATTTTAAAGACTGAAACAAGAAAAAATGAAAATGGGTGATTTTAATGATATGCTCAATCAGAAGGGACAAAATAGGATTCACATTGGGTTCACCAAGGATGTATGGATGGGAAAAAAATGTGTCTAGGCACCGTGCACTCTTATCATCCATTCAACCAGGGTATTCGAGGAAATGAGTGAGGGACACACCAAGACCGACACACAAATGGATAAAATTAAAGGGGGTACAAGGGACCACTATGATCACATACCCCAAGGGAAGTAACCCTTACACTAGGACAAAATAAGGTTTCCAAGGCCTTAGGTTGAAGAAGAGGAAGGAACCCTATGGAGGTATCAACACTATGGGGGATAATGATAAATAAAATAAGCATGCAAATATATATGCTAACCTAAGGAAATCATGTAACATGAAATAAAGAACTGAAATAACAATATGCTAACCTAACATGTCCATAAAATACTAAGCTAGCATAGAGTATGTAACAAATGTAAGGAAACTAATCTATACAAAATGAAAAAGTGAGTTAGAGAACTTACCTGTTAGGGGAGTGTTGCTGATGCATCTATCTCCCAAAGGACCATACACCAAGAGAGAACAAATTTTCAGGTGGAGAAGGGGAAACAATCCAGTCCTAGCTCACTATAGATGACCCAAAAGTGCAAGAAAACCAATCCAAGAAAGAAAAATCTCCAATCTAAGAGTCAAGATGTAAGAAATCCAAAAGTTGAGAGAGTAGGTGCAAGTTAGCCGACAAGAGAGAAAAGATAATGGTGAGTTCCTTTTGTAATTGTAAAATATTAAAAAAAATGAGAGTTGGGGTATTTATACTGACACCATCACCCATGGGTGAAGGCATCAGCATGGAATTTGAATTTTCACCTATGTAATCACCACGGGAGATGGCATCAACAAGGGAGGAAAATGTAAAGGGAGTGTGCAAAGTTTCATGGGAAGTAAGGATAATGTAAAAATAAAGAAATGGGGTCATAATAAAAGAAATATGTCGGATGAATGTGAGAAAAGTAAGAGGAATATAGAGAAAAAATAAATACATAAATGGGACCAAAACTGTTTTCTCTCTCCATGTATCATCCCTAACCTAATGGTTACTTGAATAACCATACCCCTATCCCGAAAGGAGCCCCTTAAGGCACCCGTTCTAGATATAGATGAATTAGCGACATATAACCTAAAAGGAGAAATTGTTAGTAACAAGTAATATAGCTAGGGAAAAACCATGGTAATTATCAAGAAGAACCCATTTCCATGTGCTTGTTACACATAAAACCTTTCCCATGCTAGAAAAGGATAAGACCCATCTATCTCATATTTATCTATGATCCTAGTATGACTAACCATTTTGAGTCATATTTTAATAACTAGTACAAGGATGTATGTGCAATATCATATGTTTGAATTAGTTTACCATCATACATTATATGTGTCCAAAACAGTAAAAAACAAACATTCATGATATGTTCTTATCCATCATATAAGTACGTAAATCATACAACAAGATGACCATTTTTCATAACATCTAAAATAATGAAAACCATATCATAAAACATGCATCTATAATATAAATCACACATTTCAGATATTTTTATAACACATCATTAATTAAATCATCATCAATCACATTTACATCCATCACATTGCAATCATAATTAAAAATACAAAACATATCTCAACGACAAAATCATGTGTGTGTAGATCATCAAGGGCATGACAAACCCCATATATCAACAAGGGCTTCCAATGAGCCTTATACATCAAAATAATGTCTACAAAACTATTATGTAAACTAAATGTTTGTCAAATGAACAATCCCCCTACACTGCTCCCTTGAGCTCCATTTGGCCCCCTGTCTAATCCTCCCTCTGAACCCCTTGGTGGTTAACCTGCACTCAGAAAAATACTTAATGGAGTCACCTATCACCATTCTAAAAACACCATATAATGAGGATCATCTGGAAGCCTCCATCATACTATATCCTCATAGTAATGCAACTCCTCGCACAATGCATGGTAGTTAGCCATACCCACACTACCAAGTGGACCCATCTGTCTACTCGTTTGAGCCCTAGCCGTCTGTAGCTTATCTCCTAAAATTAAAGGTAGTGTTACCCCCGAGGCATTTCGCAAGGCCTCCCTATATCTCTAGTATCTATCTCTATCAGTTATTGAATGTGTGAGCTTGGCATGTATAGTAGTAAGTTGTTGGCTCAGACCATCTCTCTCACCAGTTAGTGTGGCTCGCTCAGCCTCTAATACTGCCACTTTATCCTCCTCATCTCCACCATCGCCACCACCACCACCTTCCTAAGGTGTAGCCTCTACACGATCCCACAGCCACCTCTCAAACTCATCCACCTGCCCCTCCCACCATTTTGCGTAGGCCTCAGTCACCTCGGCATCAACATATCCCACCACTACTCCCTACTCATCCACCTGTACCCCCACCCTCTCCTCATCCATCATGTCCAATACGTCGTGCACAACTGGTAACGCTACATTAGTCTCTGCATCATCACACTAATAGGCCAATGTTACCTTTAACAAAGCTTGAAACAAACCAAACTATCCTTAGACACGAACAAACTATATCAACTCCCACTGATCCTCCCTCTTCCCTCATGCCCATCCATCCTAATTCTATGCTCACAAGTCCCCCTCTACACTAGGCATTATTGGGAAACCTACACATATGACATCCAAATAACATCCCCACTCTGTAAACCGGCTAGAAGATGCGTGTAATAAGCCTTGCCTTGAATAGGTCCTGTAGCTGAAAAATCTGACCTCCACCTAATAAACCCAACCAGATATTGTT